>JAOXNR010053519.1:0-14088 GCA_028571225.1 Parsonsia alboflavescens
GAGTCCTTTGTTTTATACCGATTTGGTTTGATTGTTTGTGTGAAAATTAACCCTTTCAACTTACAAGAAAATCACATTAGGGCGACAGCCCACTCCGATGATCTAATTCTCCTTGGTTCTTCTTACAGGAGTTGTTAATAGTTGGCGTGACTCGGAGATTAGTTCCAAGCTCCATCACTTCTAGCACTACCGATGAGAAGAATGCTTTGATAAAAAAGTTTCGTCCATAAAAGCATATAAACAAATAGAAGCTGTCATGGCACAAGTACAACCTACACGAGAACTACCACCTTTTCGTGAAAGGCCACCCTGAAGAACTCAATTGCGCACCAGAGAAACAGTGTCGGATGTTCCTTTTCCTAGTGAAAACAATAATGGCATTGTTGATCTAAGGTGTCAAACTATACTCCCAAGGCGAATGCATTCAAGACCATCTTGAGGGACGAAGGGAAATAGAGCAAGGACATTAAAACCCTAAAAAAATGAACAATGCTCTCAGACTACAAGGATGAAGAGGGAGTCACATCTCTATTCCAGCCAACCTCCTAGAATGAATGGTCGTAGCGTTGGAAGGCCTCTAGTGAGAGAAATCAATGCAATCAAGATAAAGGAGTCTCTAATTCAAAAAATCATAGTAAGCACAGGGAATGCAGTCAATTTCTTGCACCAAAAAAAGTATTTGATGAAATGGGAATTAACAAGAGCTCGTTGTTGAAGATAGACACAACCTTAACTAGCTTTAGTAGTAGCATGACCTATGCTAAGGTGATTTTGAGGGTCCCAATTGCAGTTTATGTGAATGTTCAAGGAACCACAGCAATCACAGATTGGTTGGTGGTGGATGCACTAGGAACTTACAAAATCCTAGGAAGAAAAGGGGTCATGGACCTAAAAGTCAAATCCCTTTTGAATTATTGTAAGAGGATACAACTCTTGGAGACTTTTATCACTTTGGAGGTGATAGAATGGTAGCTTCAAAATTCTACAATATAGAAGGAGACACAGAGATTTATAGACCTACCTTTGGAGGATGAAAAACCTAGGACCCAAGTAGCTGGAAAGTTAGAAAATGTTGACCTAAACCTAGGATTCCTTGAGAATGGGATAAAAGTCCGGGAACTGTTACCTCCAGAAGTCAAAGGAAAGCTCGTTGATTCATTTCAAGAGTACCTCTAAGTTTTTGTCTGGCAACCTACCAACCTTGAAGGAATTAATAGAAATATAGTAGCTCACAAGATCAACTTAAGGCTTGGAATCAAACTAGTTAAACAAAAAGAAAAAAAACCTTTTGTCCCAAAAAGAAACTGTTGAGATTTATGCCCAAAAAGGCTATCATTTTCTGAAATAATGTGTAAAACACTACAATCGTTATATATACATTTAGACATATTAGCACAACATGTAATAAGGTCCAACTTGATTTAAATAAGTGATTTGTGTGTTGGGACATTCAGTATAGTAAGGTACAGATCATAAGAAATTAGTTCTGGGAGGATTAATCGAATTGGGCATTCCATTGAACAAAGGTCATAACATATCTGTCTTCTTTAAGTACGGTCTCTTACCTTTAGTCATTAGGTAGTGCTCCCAGACTATATTTGTTAGCACATTTTGTATGTGTAGAATAGGACCATTAAGTGATTATTCTCGAAAGGTACTATCAAAGAAGAGAGAACTAATATCACTATTGCTATTGTGTGGACACATCTCCGATGACATGAGTATGGGTTGGTGGTCTGGTGAACCTATTTCCCTATGCTTTGATATGCTATAGGTGAGATCTCATTATGGAGATCAATGGCCTTGTATGTTAGGTACTTGGAGTTAATTAGTTAAGACAGAGTCATATAATAGGGTCTCTATGTCATTCCATTTATGAGATGGGTTAATCGCCACCTTGTGTGTTGTTCTTAGTTGGATCATTGAACCCAAGGTCTTGGTAGTACAATTGTTATTGTACTAAATATTCTTCTAGTGAGTATTCATTTGTGATTCAATAGTAATAGAACTAGATAGCAAAGGATTCTAGATGCTATTGAGTAAGGTGAGAGTTCGCAATACCTAGGCTAGGTGTTACATAGAAGGGCAAATGTATCATTACATTGGCAGGTCAAAGACTAAGGGTTGAGATTTATCTCAATACAATAATGTATCATGGAGTACATCATCTTCTTCTTATGGTGATAAGAAAAGGTGTTTAGAATGAAGAAGTTAATTACAGCCATATATTAAGTTTATTTTGGTGATTTTATAGAGCCATAAGCATTTTGTCTTAAGGTCCCTAATCTAGCCCTATTCTGCATGAATGATTTTATGTCATTCTTAAATAGGAGATTGGAGAAGGAATTAATTTTATTCTAGATAGTATTAACAATTAATTAAGGATTTTAATAATCCTTGGAATTAATTATTTGGGTTTCAATAAAATGAAATAGTTATTTTATTAAGTCTTATAATTAATTTAGACTTAAGTCCATACGATTAATTATTTTTGAGCTTGAACAAAATAATGGAGTGGCTAGTTATTTTATTTAGTCGTATAATTAATTTGGATTTAGGTCCATAAGATTAATTATTGTTGGGCTTGAATAAAATAATGTAGTGGATATTTATGTTTATTAGTCTTATAATTAATTTGGACTTTGATCCATAAGATTAATTATTTGATGGGTTAAGAATAAAAATAAATATTGGGTTTCGAATTAAAGGGATAGGATAATTATATAGGGTCAATGACCCAATGAGTAATCGTTTAACCTTTTAATTAAATAAAGGGATATATGCCCATTGGACTTTTGACCCATAGATAAGCTTTCTTCTTATTTTTTTATTTTATAGGATTATTTACATATCCTAAAATAACTAGAAAAGGCAATAATTCTTAAGCCCTAGAAAAAGAACAACCCACGTCATTTTCTTTCTACAGAAAAATTAAAGTTAGTCCATTTTTCATGGCTTTTTTCGATTATTCTGAGGTGACTAATTTGCATGATAAATATATGTTTATTTATGACTCTTAAGATTCTAATTAAGAATTTCTGTACGCCTCGTGAGTGGAGGTATAGGACTTTGTAATTTTTATTTAAATTTCCCTTTTAGTTATTTATTTATTTTTGAAATTTATGTTAAACTTCAAAATGGTGTAGGACATTGAAATTATTTTGTATTAAAAAAAAAAAAAAAACATAAGCTCGAAAAAGGAGATGATTTGCCTGAGTAGTTCAAGTCACGGGAGAAATCACTGTTTGACGGAAAAGGAGAAAATTAAGAAAACAATCAGATTTGAAGTTGTCACATGTCGCCTGAAGATTTACCGCAACGGAAAATTGCCTGAGTTGTTGGAACGGCCTGCCCAGGCGACTGAATGCCAAGCTACAAATGGCCAGGCAGCCACCCGCAAGGGCAGTGCCGGGGCAGACTGCAATGGCAGGCAGAAGCCCTGTAGAGAAACAGGTGTGACGACGAGCGGACCGCACCGCCGATCATAGTAGCATCGGCGAGGCTGAGTAGAAGCAGGCAAACTAGCACAACAACAAGCAAGCTACCCATGTCTGGTGTGGTGCGATTCAATGGCATCATAGAGCAGATCTAATTGAACTAAGCAGCAGTAGCCATAGCTAATTGAATTGAGCAACAGCCCTAGCAGATGCCCAGGCGTTCGCTGGCAGTAGAAGCGATGCCTCGTGAAGTTATGCTTCGGCCGACAGCGATGCCTAGATAGCTAGCTAGCGGCTGGATTAGTTGGGCAACAGATTAAGGCAGCTGGTGGTAAGAGATGGACAATTGAGATTTGTTGGGGACTAGGTTTCAGCATGAAGAAGACCCTATTTAGGGTTTTCCTTATTTGCAGAAGAGGACCTCATTTTTTTAAAATTCCTAAATTTGGGCCTTTAATTTTTTTTATTTGCCGAATTAAGATTTTTAAATTAGAGCTCCTTTGGACCAAAGCTTTATGCAATTTATTTATATTGCTTTATATTTTTGTGATATAGCAAAAGCATGAAATAAATTAGAATCTACCCTTAGGAAAGTAAATCAGATCACAGGTAATCAATGTATTGGATTAATTAGTCACATAAGATTAAAACTAGAAAAGCATGAATTTAATTTTTATGCTTTGTTTTGTATTTATTATGTGATATACATCATTCCTATGGGAAACCTAGTTTAGGAACGTTCTTGAAATAATTATTTGACTAGGTTATGATAACTAAGAAATCAAGAAAATAATTATAAGAACGATAATTAAATTCTTTAAATAGTTCAAATGGTTAATTTTTATTAGAAATAGCCTAAATAATTTTTTTAAATTGTTTTATCCTTAGCTTAAAAAAATTATTATGGGCTATTATTTCTAAAAGTCATAACCTAGAATATAAAATATTAAAAGAAATAATAAAATATAAGGTTTTATAAGATTGAAATAACTTCAAAAATTATATTTGTTTAAAGTTATACTTTGAACATGGATATATAATTGAGTTATGTTTAATTAAGGAATAAAATCAAGATTATATTTTATTAGCGAGAGACGGTACATTAAATAGGACCCATAGCTTCCATTACTTATTTGTGTTAATGGATTGTAGCTTTCTCGCATCACCTGCATGTGACCCCCTACAGGATAATAAATTAAAAGCAAATTTTGAGGATAGGTGGTGGTGTCGGCCAACCCATTGTTGAAGGCATTAACAACAGATTATCCATAGTTCATTATCAGTTAGTAGCTAGCCCATTGTTGGAACTTCTCTAGATTAATTAACTAAAAGATTTTAGTAAATAACTGTTAAATATGGTCATTAGATGCTGGTGCATTTGTTGCATAGATCAATATGCTAAGCCACCATATTATTGATTGTACTGGGAGGAACAACTATGGTCTAAGATAATATGAAAAGAACAATGTGTTTGTTTATCACATTAAATTGCTTGTTTTATATGTTTTATTTATTTTTTTTAAGATGATTAATTTTTTCCTTTTAGAATAAAATTTTGATAGAATCCCTCTTTGTCCAATGGTCAGTTTTCTCTTCAAGAGATAGTTAATTGGAACCAGTTATTTGCACTAGAAAAGAAAATTTCTTGGCGTCCTTAAATGTGGAACAATGTTAATAACTTCTACATGCACAGTCTATTATTATAAAAGATAATTCTACTAAAGAACAAAAAGACTCCCATATGGCATGGAAAGATATTAACAAAGAATTAAATTCTTGATGTTAAATCTTATGTCAGAATCACTGAGTCATAATTATGAAGATGAGGATAATTTTGCAAAGATCGATGAATCTCATAGAACTAGATTAATTATAAGGGATTGATTCAGAAATTGCAAACTCCATAGGGAGTATCAAGTTGGTTGAAGAATCTTATTGTGGAGAGTTTTCTATCAAAGATTTGAAGATTTATAATGAAGTTAAAGATCTTGATGCTCACAATACAAGGTGAGTTTATAAATATTCAATATTAAGACACCTACATCCTATTCCTTGACTTCATTTTACAATCTACTTGGAGGGTATTACCTCTTAACGGTAGCTTTCCTTCACAGGAAAAATTCTTAAAGGAAATGGATAACAAAGAAAACATTGAATGAGATCCAAAGCTTTTAGAAAAGATATCTCCTATTGAGCCTAAGCCTAAACGAAAGAGGACTAATAGGAATTAGAAAATCGTTCCATAGATAAGCAAGGGAAATCATCTCAACCCTCATCAGAAATTTATACACAATGATTGCAAGCCTAAGATGTTTTTTTGTGGATGAATTGGACATTGACAGAAAGACTTTCCTAAGAGGAAATTCATATCGAAAGAATCATTAATTTTCTCTCTATAATTCCTTGTAGAATTTTAGAATAGAGGAACTCTAGTAAAAGATGAGAAAACTTGTTACAGATAGAAATTAATCTTGCGTTGGGAATTCTAAGTTTGCTTTATGATTTTGATATTATTAAAACATTTTTATATGTTCAAAATTGTAACAGAATTCACATTTTGGGTTTATTCTTTCTCATTTCATCTTAATAGTAATGGAAAAGAAATCTTGTTCTGATAATGCAGATAATGGCTTATGTTTTATTATTATCAAGTAAATCAAGTTTAATGTATTATTTTCATACATAAGAATTAATGATCAATTATTAAGATTCTTGTTATGATTTTAATTATGTTCAAACTCTAATCCAAAATGGGCCTCCAAGCCCATTAGCTTTGGAAAGAAAAGACCATGACTATAGTTTTGATTTGGATTGATTGAAAGATCATTGATCAAATGTTTGAAATTAGGATAACAAAGAATCTACATTATGGTTCCTAATAATCATTAAGTTTTAGAAGTCTTTCTTCTAAAGATGAACTTAATAAGGTGCTAGGAATTTTATTGTATATGGTCCTTATGACTATTCCTGAATTACTTCAAATATGTTATAGTCAAAAGGACTGCATATATATAGCTTATTGGTCATGGATATAATTCTTTATATAGATTTCTTTATACATTTCTTTTGGAGATACACATTACTATTTTAGTGTTTAGAAATTTTGAATTAATATTAAGGAAAATCCTTTGAGTTCTGACATGAAGCTTAGGCTCAATGAAACTTCTCAAGATAAAGGGAGTTTCAGTGTTTGTATTAATTCAAGATTGAGTTCTAAAGACTAAGTTGAAGTGTCCATGGTAAAGAATAGTATACGTATAGTGGGAGAATTTTTATTTGTATTTACTTCAAGAATATATGATGTTTGCTGACGTCAATGTTAGATACTTGAAAGGCAAATACAAGAATAAAAGTTTGATGTTCTAATGAAGTAGAGGTACATACAAGAATAAAAGTTTGATGTTCTAATGGAAGTAGAGGTCATACAAGAATAAAAGTTTGATGTTCTAATAAAGTAGATTTTAGATATAGGAATTGTTTCCTAGAATCTCTATTAAAAAATTTTGTTTCTAAAATTCTTAGGATCCTTGTTGTAATGGGAGCTTTCCGGAATTCCAATAAGTAATTCAACAATGTCTTTTGACAGCAAATTGAATTATTTAGAATTGGGAACCACTACAAACAATAAATGTTATCCTAGATGCTATTTACAAGATATTATTTTTGGTAATCAGTACTATATTGAGTCTTAGGACTGGATTGAATCTAGTATAATTTTATGGATACAAGTAGATAAAGTATAATTACCAAAAAAGAATCAGTAGCATAAGTCTTGTAAATATTTAGTCTTTCTGTAGACTAAAGTTAGTATCAATCCTCAAGAGAGCATATGTTTATTAGTGGACTTTTTGAAGTCTTATAGACATCTATTAAACGTAGATGTACTCTGGGTGACTAAGAGACTAATGATTGTTACGAATGACATTCTATTTTTGAAGTAGAGTAATGTCATCAAGATAAAGAGTCTAGATGCCATTATGAAATTGTCATAAAGGATTTGATGATAAATTAGTAATACTCAGTATGTTAGATTCGAAAGAATTACATATATAGAAGAGTATTAAATTTATTAGATATCACATATTCATGACAAATTGGCATATACATAAAACATGTACCATCCAAAGAACATTTGTTAAATTTAAATGATTGGATTGTATATATACTTTTATGTTTCATTACATAGGAAAGAGGAAAAATTATTATGTTAATTATGTTCTAATTGCTTTGAAATTTTACAAAATTCACCTATAATGTTTTACAAAGGACTAATATTAGTTAGACTCTTGTGGAGGCTAGTTAGATAAATGATTGGATCATGATTGCCAGAATCACGCGTTGACTAGTAAACTTGCATGTGTTTACTATTTTAGGGGGTGTAAATGTGTAAAATCGAATCAAAATCGGAAGAGGAGGTAAAATCGATTAACTTACGAGTCAACTAGATAAACTTGGTAAACTTCCCCCCAAATTCCGAGTTGACTGAATTCCCTTCTGAAATTGAAATACCAAATTACATACCCACGATCCCACCCGATTTGAATTTTAATTAAATATCAAACAAGGGATTTTGGGGCATTTTTAGCATTCCATCAGCTCTCTCATCAGTCTTCACTCTTGTTCAGCTCTGTAAGTCAACCTCTTCTCCTTCCTCACTGTGGCGTCGATTGACTGAAGCCGAACTAAATCTGGACTAGAGCTCGCCTGAACTACACGACTAACTAAAGGCTCGTCTGACCGGCGAACGGCTGAAGCATGTCTGAACGGCTCCTGCTTGAACTGAATGGCTGAACTTGAACGCTGAAGGTCGTCTAAAGACTTTGAGTGGCTCGGTTGAAGGTTTTCCTTACCAAACTCAAGTTACTGAAGTAACTACACTGCTAAACCTGCTTATAATACCTGTAAAGCCTGTAATAACGAGTAAAGTTACTCTTCTTTCTTGAGTAGCTGTTGGTGAGTCAAACTTTGCTTGATAAACCTTGTGTCGTGCAGCTGTGTTGACTTCTTGGAAGTCAATTTGGACTTGGATCAATTTGTCTCTGCTTTTTCTTGATTACAGTAAACTAGAAACCAAAAAGAACAACTTGCCAATTGGGTTGTAGCTTACATGCTAACTCATCTGTGTGATTTGATTTGAAGCAATTGTTCACCTTTTCATTTTAATTTTTTATGATCTATTGTACTCCCGCTAACAATGATGGTTATAAACCAGTAAAAAAAATGTTGAAGGAGTTCAATAAAGTTTTCATAGGTTGATTTCGCATATAAGGGGAAAGAAGGATGATATAATCATTGATCTAATTAAGTGCGACAATTGTTTTTTCTTGTTTTAGACATATAAAATGAGGTGTGTGTAGTAAATGATAATTCATCTATGGAGTGTGGACTTGCATTTAGATTAGCTGGATTATCATAAATTTTTCTTTTGAATAAGGTATGAGGTTAACAATGATTTGGATTAGCCAGAGTATGTCTCACCTTAAAAGATTAAATTTCTCATACTTGGCATAACAATGATCTTGAAGTTGTTGATCAAGTAAACTGGCTTATCTATAGCTCTTGATTAAATTGATGGATGGTTTTTAGTTGAAGACTTGAAGGGTTTATAATTATTTCTTCCTCTTGGTTGAACTTCTTATTGCAAGTTAGTACATCACTCAACTCCTCATCAGATATTTCATTATGTTGTTTTGACTTCATTTGTGTCAAGAGATCTATTATTTCTTTATTGTTATAGTGTCTCGAGTGAACTATTCATTATTTTGATAACAGCCTTGCTTCGCAATTCACAGAAATGCCACCAAAGAGAAAATTCTAGTGGGATATTTTATTTGGAATTGCTCATAAATATGAACTTCAGACTTTTTTTGTTATACTATTGGGATTTTTTTTTTATTGTGGTGATATATAAATTATTTAATATATATATATATATATATATTTATTCGGGATGTAAACTCAACGAGTTTATGATCCGAGTTTACAAGACCTCTAACGAGTTTATTTAAACTCTCGATTTTAAAAACCTTGGATTGGATATATATAATCAGGTATTTTGCAAGTACTAGAGATTATATATTATCTTTTTTTTTTTATTTTAATGTCACATTATATTTGAAAGTTTTCAGAAAGATACGAATAGAATTAAATCCTTTATGGATTCGTTCTATCCTATCCAAAATAAGAAATTATAGATATTTGTTGCACTTGTTACATATTAGAGTAGCAGCATTGGCAGTAATTATAGAGGAATTTTTCTTTAATAGTTCTTCACAAAATTAATTTGAAAAATCATTAGTATATGATCACCGATGGTTACAAATGATAGAGGTAACATAGGATTCTAATTGAAAAATAATGACTGCACAATAGAGATACTACGAATGTAGTGGTTCTAGTAGATTTTACTTACTATCTTTGAATAGTTGAATGTTTGATAACGTTCAGATAACTATATGAGATATGATGGGCTAGATATTTACAGTGCTTCGTGGTCCAAAATATATCAAAAGGCTATGCACAAAAGAGTTGCTTAGTGTCCCTCAAAAAAAAAAAAAAAAAAAAAAAAAAGTCTAGTAAAGCTATTAAATCACTCTCTAGACAATGCAATGTCTTTGTGAACATTTAGACAGCTGTAAGTGAAATGAAATTTCCAGATACTCTTATTTTTATGAGACATCTAGTATCTTTTAATGATGTATCTAGTAGTTCCTTTCGTAGAGACTCTAGAACAGTAGAATGTTTTAGAGCATTCAGATAACTGTATGAGCTATGAAATGATTTGATAGTCTTATTTGTGCAACTAGGAGTTTGTTGGGATTTATGCCCAAAAAAGGTATCATTTTTTGCGATAATGTGTAAAAGATTATAATCTTTATAAATACATTTATACACATTAGTACAACATGTAATAAGGTCCAGCTTGATTTAAATAGGTGATCTTTGTATTAGGACTTTTAGCACAGTAAGATATGAATCACTGGAAGTTTAAATCATAAGGAATAACTTGGTGGCCAAGTAATGGAATTGGGCATTCCATTGAACAAAGGTCATAACACATTAGTCTCCTTTAAGTAGGGTGACTTACCTTTAGTTGTGCTCTTGAACTATATGTGTTAGAACATTTTGAACGTCTAGAATAGGACCATTTAGTGATTGTTCTCTAGAGGTACTATCAAAGAAGAGAGAACAAATATCAATGTTGCTACTACGTGGACACGTCCCCATGACATGAGTATGGGTTGGTGGTCTGGCAAAACTAGTCCCTTGTGCTTTGATATGTTGTAGGTGAGATCTCATTATGAAGAGCAATAGCCTTCCATGTTAGGTACTCAGAGTTAGTTAGGTAAGACAAACTCATATAATAATGTCTCCAAGCCATTTCATTTGTGAGATGGGTTAATCGCCCCCTTGTGTCTTGTTCTTAGTCGGATCATTGAACCAGAGGCCTCGATAGTACAATTGTTATTGTACTGAATATTGTTCTAGTGAGTATTCATTGTGATTCAATGGTAATAGAACTAGATAGCTAAGGATGGTAGATGCTATTGAGTACGGTGATAGTATGCAAAACCTAGGCTCAATAGTGGATGTTACATAGAAGACCAAATGTGTCATCACAATGGTAGGTCAAAGACTAAGGGTTGAGATTTATCTCAACAAGCCTTCCATTTTTACAGCAATGTATCATGAAGTACATCATCTTCTTATGGTCATAACAGATAGTGGTTAGAATGGCTAAGTTAATAACTACTATGTAGTAAGGATATTTTGGTCATTTTATAGAGAACCATAAGCATTGTGTCTTAAGATAACTAATCTTGCCCTATTGTGCATGAATGATTTTTTGTCAATCTTAAACAGGAGATTGGAGAAGGAATTAATTTTATTCTTGATGGTATTAATAATTAATTGAGGATTTAATTAATCCTTGGAATTAATTATTTGGGCTTGAATAAAATGAATTAGTTATTTTATTTAGTCTTATAATTAATTTGGACTTAAGTCATAAGATTAATTATTGTTGAGCTTGAATAAAATAATGGAGTAGCTAGTTATTTTGTTAAGTCTTATAATCAATTTGGACTTATGTACATAAGATTAATTATTGTTCGGCTTGAACAAAATAATGTAGTGAATATTTCCATAAGATTAATTCTTTGATGGGCTAAGAATAAAAATAAATATTGGGTTTCTCATTAAAGGGTCAGGATAATTATTTTGGATCCATAATCCAATGAATAATTGTTGGACTTCTTAATTAAACAAAAGGATATATAGGTTGTTGGGCTTTTCGCCCATAGAGAAGCTTTATTCTTATTTGGTTATTTTAATGGATTATTTATATATCCTAAAATAACTGGAAAAGGCAATAATTCCTAAGCCCTAGAAAAAGAACAATAGACGTGATTTTTCTTCGCGTAGAAAAATTACAGTTAGTCTGTTTTTCATGCCCTCCACTCCATTCACAATTCTCCTATCTTCTATTTCCTTTCTGTTCACCCAAACAAATAGGGAATAGATTAGAAAATCTTTTGCTTAGTAGATCGAGATGTATAGATTCATTCTGTAGGACAAGATCTTCGCAACCTTCATTCAAAGGTATTGTTCTCATCTCCTTTGTGAGATTTTTTTTTTTTTTTAAAATCATGGGACATCAGATGTCATTTCTTTGTGGATTCAGATCCAGTTTCATTGCCCGAGAAGTCCAAGCTCTTCTTGATGTTGTGATACTGATAGAAGTCGTGTACCTTGAATGGCTTGCCCATCCAATTGTTGTGCCAAAGAAAGAAGGGTCGCGGAGGATGTGTGTAGACTTCACTACACTCAACAAGTGGTGGATTCAACAGCTGGATACCAGTTATTATGTTTTTTGGATGCATACAAGGGATACCATCAAGTCTCAATGACAATTGAAAACATGGAGAAAACCTCATTCATAACTGAGGTCTTGACCTATTGCTATACGAAAAAGCCTTTCGATTTGAAAAATGCAGGGGCAAAATTTCAGTTAGCTATGCATAAAGTCTTCAAGCAACAATTAGGGAAACATTGAGGTCCACTTAGATGACATAGCAATCAAATCCAAGACCTTGAAGAACTTCATTGAGGACATAAGAAAGATTTTTCAAACATTAAAAGCTACTCACATGAAGCCTAATCTTGAAAAATGCACCTTTGGAGTTTTAGTAGTTAAATTCTTAGGTTTCATGATATCAGAAAGGGGCATTGATGCAAATCCTCACAAAATAAAATCACTTTTAGAATTGGAACCTCCTAGGAACATCAAGGTAGTTCAAAGTCTCAAAGGAATTGACAAAGGAGAAAACTTCTACAACATTTTGAAGAAACCTAATGGTTTTCAGTGGTCAGAAGATTATCAGGCAACCTTTTTGACGCTGAAGGAATTACTGAGGAAGCCTCCACAGCTCGTTTTACCATGACCTGGAGTGGAATTCTTAATGTACATTGCTGAATGACCTGGATATTACTTTCCTGCCATAGTCTCTTATATGTAGATTGAAAACAACTTTTAGACAAACATTATTCCATTGGAATTCAATCAAATTTGAATATCAAACATGATCTTTCTAGAGTGCTCTTGAGATTTCTCTTGAGGTTCTTGGATCTCTACAAAAGAGGCATTCAATCACTTTGGGGTCTAACAAATCAAGAAGTTGGTTGTTGTTGATTATCCAACAAAGGTCATTTTAATCTCCCTTCTATCTTTGATGAGTCCTTCATTACTTGATTGATTTCTTGCATGAATGAACACTGAAACCTTCAAACTTCAAGAAATCACATCATATTTTGGTATTTAGAGCCTAGGTTATCATCAAAGGTTTGCCTATCTTTACTTGTTTTCTTTGTTGAAGTGCTAAGATCATACTTTTTCTTTGAAGTCCTATGATCTTATATCTGTTTTATGTTTTGTTCCTTTACATCTATCCTAGTGCTTTTCTTGTGGTCTCTTTGTGATTGTGGAATTGTACCTAAGATCAAAAATCAAGTTTCAATTCAATTTGTTTGATGAATCTGCTGCTTCTACTATCTCTACAAAAGAAAAATATATATAAAAAAAGGAAAGATCAAAAACTAAAAAATAAAATAAAATAAAAACAAAGCATTAGAAAAATTCCTGCACAAAACTACCAAAACAAAAAAAAAAAAAAATGAGGGAGAGTGAAAAATCTTTGGGTTTGTTGAATTCAAGTTCATATCTCTTGTGCTATTGAACTATTGTTGCATGGAGATTGAATTTCCTATTCTTTGTGCATATTTGAGATTAAAGGCTTTGAAATATTGAGATAGATATCAAAATTTGTGATCACAATCTTTGTCCTCGAGGTGTTTGATGAAATGTCAGTCTTATATTTTCTTCTATTCTAAGTGCTTGTTCGTTTGCCTTGAGTTGATAGACCTTATTACTTTGAAACTCTATTCTCTTGGTTCTTGTTTGGGGATCATCAACTGGTCAATTGATTGATTGTGTGGATGATTTGGTATTCTTGCCTAAGTGATTTGCAACGTGCTTGTAAGTTGTTTAAGAACTTGAAAAAGAAGCTAGAGTGGAAAAAGGCAAAAAGAGGTGAGCTCAATTGAGTGAGTAAAAGCCAAATCGAGTGAGGAACACGAGTGAATTGGTGATTAT
>JAOXNR010053520.1:0-14083 GCA_028571225.1 Parsonsia alboflavescens
TGAATCTTCTCATCTCCTCATTTGGTAGCTTCCATGAATTACCCCATGCCATGTATGCTCCTTGATCTCCATCAACTGATGTGTTGATCGACTGGTACTTAGTGGGTGGTAGGTGTGATTAGTTTCCGTGTAATTGGCGGCTCACACACTTATATATAACTTCCTCAATGTCTGAAACCATTGAGGGTCAATAATATCCTGTACTTTGGATTTTCTTGGCAGTGGTTTTAGCTACTATATGTGATCTGCATATTCCGCTATGTACCTCTTCAATGGCATACTGTCCTTCCCCCCTACTTAAGCATTTAAACGGTGGCCAAGTGTATGACCTTCTGTATACCTCTTCATTTCCTATTAGGACATAGCGAGGTGCTCATCTCTACACTTGGCGAGCTTCTTTTAGGTCTCGTGTTAGGTTGCCATGTTTAAGGAATCTGTAGATTAGATATCTCCAGTCTGTCTGGTCCTCAATAACCAAACTTTCTTCTTGAGCTATGCCGGGTGAGTGCAACTGTTCTACAAGCAGCTTGGCATTCATTCCAACTATCTCTTGGTATACTTTGGATAGTGTGTCTTCTTCTGAATTTTTCTCTCTGGGAATTTGCTCGATTAGGAATTAGTCAAGCTTAGATAACATATCCCTTACTTTTCTGAGATATTTGATCATGTTGTCTTCTCTCACTTTGTATTCCCCAGCAACTTGGTTGGCTATGACCTATGAATCTATTTTGACATGTAGTTTCTACGCTTTGAGAGCTCTTACAAGTCTTAGACCTGCTAAGAGAGCTTCATACTCAGATTCGTTATTCGAGGTTGGGAAGTTGTACTTCACAGAGTAAGGGATTCTCACTCCCTCAAGGCTGATTAGCACAATTCTTGCACCTGAATTCTCATTCTTCGTGGAACCATTTGTATACATGGTCTAGATATTATCTTCACAAGGAATGGTGGAGCCCTGGTACACTCTTCTATGAAGTTTGAGAGAGCTTGAGCTTTAATCGCCTTTCTTGGTTTAAAGTTGATTTGATAACCTGAGAGCTCAAGGGACCACTTCATCGTTTTGCCTGATAGTTCAGGTTTTGCCAGAGCTTTCTTCAGTGGTAGGTTGGTTATGACTCTTATAGGAGAAGTTTCAAAATACGGCTTTACTTTAATTAAAGTAATAATGATGAGGTACAATAACTTCTCGAGGTCTGAATATCTAGTTTCTGAACCTCTTAGCAAATGACTAACATAGTAGACAGGGAATTGTTGACCTGACCTTTCTACTAATAGGACTAACCTGATTGCCTTCTCAGTCGCAGTTAGGTACATGCAAAGTTCCTCACCAGACCTCGGAGAGACGAGCTGAGAGGGTTTCCTGTGAAGTCCTTCAATCTGTCAAACGCGGTCTAAAAGTCCTCGGTCCACTTGAAGTCCTTTGGCTTCTTTATGGCATCATAGAATTGCTCTCCTTTATCTGCCATTTTGCTAATGAAGTGCCCTAGTGCTGCCATCTTTGCTGCCAAACTATGTACCTCTTTCAGGTTTCTGGGAGATTCCATATGCAACAGGGCTTTGATCTTGTCTGGGTTGGCATCAATGCCTCTCTCTGAAATCATGAAATCGAGGAATTTACTTGTAGAAACTCCGAAGGTTCATTTCTCTGGATTAAGCTTCACGTGAGCAGCTTTCAATGTCTGAAAAGTTTTCCTGATGTCCTCGATGAAATCTTCTGAGGTCTTGGACTTGATGACTATATCATCTACATAGACCTCAATGTTCGGCTTGAGTTTTTTCTTGAAAACCTTGTGCATTGCTCCTGGGTTTTTCAGGCTGAAGGGCATCTTGGTGTAGCAATAGGTCCTGACCTCTGTAACGAAGAAGGTCTTCTCCATGTCGTCAATGGCCATCGGGATTTGATGGTACCCATTGCAAGCATCTAGAAAGCATAACCATGAGTACCCAGTTGTTGAGTCCATTGTTTGGTCTATGCTTGGAAGGCGATAGGAGTCCTTTTGGCAGTACTTGTTGAGTGTGGTGAAGTCCACACACATCCTCCACATCCTTTCTTTCTTTAGGACTACAACTGGGTTGGCCAACCATTCGTTGTATACCACTTCTTTTAGAATTCCAACGGCGAGAAGAGCTTGGACTCCCTTTCAGAATATATGGGTTTTTTTTTTAAAGACCTGTTCACAAGATACCATATACAGTACCTATGAACAATGGATGGAAACATTTGTGCTATAACCCTTGTTATTGCAAGATCTTGATCTATAATGATTGTTATAGGTGGACGTCTTGTTGTAAAGTCCAACAATTTTTTGAATACCCAAATGAAACATTTTATCTTTTCATCACTTAGAAAGACACATTAAAAAACAATGGTATGTCCTTGATGATTCACTCCTGTGATAGGAACAAAAATCATACTATATTTATTTGTATTATATGTTATGTCCAAAACTAGAACATCTCGAAAAGTTTTATTAGGTCTCCCAATGGGATTAACAACAAACCAACCTATTTCCATCCTTAACATTATAGTTAAAAAAAAAAAAGAAAAAGAAGAAAACGGAATCATCTTTCAATTTCTTTTGAGTAAAGAATTCTAAAAAACTTTTTGCATTGAAGTCTTTTTCTTATTCTTCCACTTATGTTTTGCGGTTCTAAAAATCCTTTTCAGTACAACATATATATTCAAGGCTGCTAGATTCTATCTCCAAAATATGAATTTGTTGACAAATTGGAACATCTTCCTCAGAAAGTTGAAGATTTAGAGCTTTCTTGGCAATTGATACTTTTCTATGAGACCTAAAAAGATGCACCTTAGAAGGAGTTGCAAGAGGATGGTTATGCGCTTCAACAAACGAACTTATAATCCAATTATTTATCTCTTCACTAGTGTTAGCTTTGCTTTACAACCAACATGCACCACATGTCAATTTTTTCTTATGTTCATTGTGTATCATCTGTGAATCTTTTTTTATAACTTTCATTTGTCTTGTCTTACTTAGAGAAAATGAATTTTTTCCTTATCATTTCTTTTTCGCCCGATTTAAATTTACTATTACTTGACTTTGCATTGAATCCACATTCCTGTGCATATATATTGTAGAAATTGAAAGTTTCCTCAATTATTCAAAACTCTTGAGAAATCTTTAGTTTATTATCATTCGCTACTAATCTAGTGAACGCTTGAGATGATAACATGTCATCTTCCATTTTCTAAAATTGCAACATGAAGCCAAATTTTTGTTTAGAATACCTCTTTCAAGTACTCACAAGCAACTTTTGTTTGCTTAAGTTTTGTCCTATCAAACAGTAGGAATGAAAATTTTGATAACTAAAGCTGATTAAGACAAATAAATCCCTCTGTTCCAAAAATAGACCCTACATACATTAGCCCAACAATGTAATTATTACTGATGGGGTTCAAAATATGAACACTGGGCCACCTCAAAATCTTGATGACTTCAATCGACTGCAACCTGAGAAGAAAGAAGAGATTAGTTATCGGAGGGGGGCTGTGCCCGAGGAAGAGCTCCGATGCCTAAGCTAGTATTCTGGGAGTAATTAGGAGTAATCAGTTCTCAGATAAACTATCTCTTGTGTATTGTGTGTCTTGTCCGTAGATTGTGTTGGATTGGATTATTTAAAAGAGAGATCAGTTACGTCCTTAATCTGGGCTCTGCTATTATGTGACATTAGGCAATTAGGATAGTTGTGGGATTGTGGAATCCTGCCACTTGCTCCTGAAATGGTGGAGTTTCCTTGGGTTGAGTTATCTCGTCATTCATGTCTTTGTCGAGAGTTAAGAGCTCGCTAACCGACCTCTGGACCAGTTTCGAGACCTGCCTATGGATATTAAGAGTCTCGGCTATCTCTTCTAGGAGGTCTCTCCTAGTGGTAGTTGTTAGGAGTCGCACACATCTATTCATGGCATGGAAGATGCATGAGACGAGTTGGGTGTCACCAGCTTGTGGGCCGAGGTGTGGTGGTGTCTCTCTCGAGCTCATTTAGGAGGTCGGTGGTAGCAGTTCGCTCCCCACCTATCCTCATTGGCTCTATGAGTTTGACTTTCAAGAATTGAAGGTTGGGACCTTGACCGAAATGACTTCTATCCGGGTCTGGCCCATTTGCGTTGACTTGTCTATACCCGTTTCTCCCAGCATTACCCATCTTTAAGCCCAGCTAGCTCAGAGGTCGTGGTGACTAAATTACCATCTTCAAGTCTTAGCTGCTAACGGGCTCGTCGATTCCTTGTAACTATTGGCTTTAGGGTACCTTTCGACTCGCATCTCTAGTAGAGAGCTACAAGCTGGCTTTTCAGTTTCTTGGCCTCAAGCGGAGTTACGCACACTTGGTCGTAGTATGGAAGGTACATGAGTAGGATTGGGTCTCACTAGGTCGAAGTTTGTGGTCTAGTGAGGCCTCTGTTGTGCTCATTTGGACGTCGGTGACCAAGGAGGTCGGTGGTTGAGGTCCTTGCTCACTCATACCTCAGGACTTGTTCTAACTTTCAGGTATGAGAGGTTACCATCTCCAAGTAGCAAGTTTGACTTTCAGGCATTATGAATCATCATCTTTGGGTTGGGGGCCTTACCTTCAGGCATTATGAATTGCCATATGCAGGTTGCGATCTATGAGAGGTCTAGACATTTCTTGTAGTTGCCGCAAGTTTGACCTTCAGTTATTAGGAGTTACCATCTGGAGGTCGCACCTCATGAAAGGTTGTGCCATTTTCTCATATAGCTATTTCTGGAAGGAGATAAGTCCCTTCAGCTCTGGAAAACTCATCTCCGGCACAAGATCGGAAAGTTGCTTTGTTTCCACTTTAGCAACATCTAAAACATTTTAGACTTGAGAAAAGCACTCCATTTTTATTTTTCAGAGGGGACTGAAGCTTTTTTAGCTCTTGGACAAACAATTCGCCTCAGCTTCTTGGAGGAAAAGCTGAAGAGTTCTTTGTTTTGAAAGGCCACACCACTTAATCTTTGGGCAAAAAATGATTCGTTTTGGTTTCTACTCAGCATCTTAGCAGACTTCTTTTGTCACCTATATCAAAAGTGTTCTGGCAATTTTGAACTTCTTTGCAACCTCTTCATACTTTTGCATCAGTTTCCTTTTTTCTACTTCTTCCGAGTCTTTGTTTGAGTAATTTCTACAAAATGTCTACCACTTTTGATGCCTTAACCTCTTTTGTTGAGACCCTGGACAATGGAATTTTCTATGATATTCCCTTTTTCCCAAGGCTCTTCCTGTGCCCAGTTTGGCCTATGACCTATCTGACGTCAGGGTTTGTTCTCAGGTTTCTTCTCTAGGCCCCGCTAATATCATGGGTATCCACTGAAGATGGAGTTGAAAGTCGGCAATATCACTACCGCTGTTGGGGCCTAGCATCCCTATAGTAAACTTGTTGGGCATATAGCCCATTACCTCTCCAGCCTCCTCGAGGGGAGGGGGGGTGGGGGAATTCTTTTCCCTTTCCTTCACCCCCTATTCTTGATATTGTCCTCTTTTGGGATTTTCCCTTAGCCCAACTTGTTCCGAACTCTCTTTGGATGGTGGTTGCTTTCATAGCAACATGCCATCTTTATAGGGTTCCAGTTTCCTTGGAGCCCTTCAAGTGCTTCTTCAAGCTGAAGGCTCCATCAGTCTTCAGCTCCTTTAAAGGGTCCCTTAGACTCGTTCCTCAACATTAGTTAGTGGGTCCTTTCTCGTCTCCAGTGGGGGAATGAAAATCCCACTTCTTTTTTGCCCGTCTCCTGAACAGCATTGTGCAGAGGTATCCGGACTAGAATCTGTACCGGACCTTCTACAACGAGCTCCCCCATCTGTCCTTTGACCTAATTCAGCATAGGAACTTCTTGCTGGGGGTAGTTTTTTTGGGTGCACTTCCTTGGTCTAACCGAGGTCCTTTCTGAATGCTGCTGGCCTAGGGAGAAGAGTACTATGCAACCTCAATGTGGTCAGGACGAGCTTAAGGATAATCTACTCCAGTAAGTAGCTCCCCTAAATTTAATTGCTTCTTTTTGTAGTCTTCTAAGCTAATAGTTTCTTTTTTTTTCCTTTTGACAATGCTAAGGGACACCTACTGGCTCTACGGGGCTGATCTTGGTAGGCCAGGGGCAGAGGATCTTCTTATAGTTTCCTCTTCTATGGGATCTGCTCTGACTTCAGCTATTAAGGCCCCTGTTGAAGTCCCTACTGGACCTCCAAGCCGGCGGGGGTGAAGGACTTGAGCTGCCTCTCAACGAGGTGGTGCAGGATCGATCGTGGCTCATAGGACCCGTGCTGCTTCCCGACGAAAAGTTGAAATGATTGAGATGCTCAGAAGTCCTTCTCAAGGATCACCAATAGAAGTCTCGAGCTTGACACCTTACTCGTCCTCCTAATCAGCTGGAGATTTTTGTAATAGAATAGGATTTTTATGCCCTTGACATTTTACAATTTCTGCACTTGTACTGGATAGTGACAAAGGTTTGTTTGTTTCCTTCTGTCGTTTCTATGACAATTTTATCTCTTTCAACGCCTTGCCTTTGCAGCTTTGCTAAATGTTATGCTTTTACCTTTTTGCATTTTGAATCTTGAGGCAAATTGAACTTATGGCAATATATTGCAGAATGAAGACTTGATAAGCTTTAAAAATAGAATAACTTATCTTTTATTCATGTCTTGCTCAAATTAAAAACTGGTAAGATCGTTGAGGTCGCCATGATGCTCGGCAAGGTGTTTTTAATTAGCGTCATTGGGGTCTACAATGTTTTAATCAGCTTTAGGCATAGAAGTTTTTTTAGATGGCAGATGTTCCAAGGTCTCAAGAGTTATCTTCCTTCGAGATCAATGAGGGTATAGCTGCCTCCTTTATGGACTTCTTGGATTATGTAAGGTCTTTCCCAGCTTTCTTGCAGCTTGGTCAATTGACCTTGTTTGCCAGCGTCTGACCTTTTAAGGACCATTTCTCCAACTGTGAAATGTCTTGCTTTCACTCTTTTGTTGAAAAAATTTGTCACCTGCTTTTTGTTGGTCCTATCTCCTTCCATTGCTTTGTTTCTCCTTGTCGAGGAGGTCGAGGTCCTATCTGCTTCCATTGCTTTGTTTCTAACCTCCACGAGGAGGTCGAGGCTTGCCCTTCTCTCCCCCTCGTTTAAGATTGAATAATATTCAGCTAGTCTTAAAAACTGTACACCGACCTCAACCGAGATTACTGCCTCTGTGCTGAAGCACAAATTGAATGGCGTTTCTCCATTAGCTTTTCTAGGCATTGTTCTATATGCCCATAGAATGCTCGAAATTTCATTCTGCCAAGCAGTTTTGTGACCTTCTTTTTCGAGCTTGGTGAGACTCTTTTTGAGTCCTTCTATAATTGTTCTATTAGTGACCTTGGCGAGCCCATTAGCATGGGGATGAGCCACAGAGGTCAACCTCTACTCAATGTTCAGGTTTTCAAAAAATGTCTTGAATGGGTCGCCAATGAATGGCCTGCCGTTGTCTGATATTATAGCTTGGGGTATCCCAAACTTGCATACAATGTTTCTCCAGACAAAGGATTGAACTTTTGGTGATGAGATGGTTGCCATTGGTTTTGCTTCAACCCATCCGGTGAAGTACTCCAGAGCAACAATCAAGAACAAAAGACCCCATCATTCCTTTCGGGAAGGGTCCAAGAATATCAATGCCCGAAATATCAAAAGGTACCGATGCATTGATGGATTGATACCTTGTTGGGGGCACATGTGATTTGTTCCCGTGCAACTGGTAGTTCGTGCATTTCTGTATGTTCTTATCAATGTCTAAAACCATTGAAGGCCAGTAATACCATGTTCTTAGTTTTTTCTTGGTGACAGTCTTTGCTCCTATGTGTGATCCACATATTCCGCTGTGAACCTCTTCAATGAGGTATTGTCCCTCTCCTTGGCTTAGACATTTGAGTAAAGGTCAAGTATAGGACCCCATGTATACCTTGTTATCTCCAATTAGGACGTAACGAGATGACCATTTTCGAGCTTCATGAGCTTCTTTTTGGTCCTGCAGGAGGTCGCCATGCATGAGGAATCTATAGATCGGATATCTCCAGTCTACTTGATCCTCTATCACCAGGTTCTTGTCTTGGTTTAAGCTCGGAGAGTATAACTGTTCCACCAATAGCTCTGCATTAGTCCCAGCTTTGTCTTGATAGACTTTGGACAGTGCATCTGCCTTTGCATTTTGGTCTTTGGGTATCTGCTCTATAAGGAAATGCTCAAGCTTGGAGGAGATATCTCTTACTTGTTTGAGATATTTAACCATGTTGTTCCCTCTAGCTTCGTTTTCTCCAGTGACTTGGTTGGCTGTGACCTGCGAATTTGTTTTGACGTGCAATTTCTGCACTTAGAGAGCTTCGTATTTGAATTCGTTATTCGAGGTTGGGAAGTTGTACTTCACAGAGTAAGGGATTCTCACCCCTTCAAGGCTGATCAATACTATTCCTGCACCAGAATTTTCCTTCTCCATTGAATTGTTTGCATACATTGTCCAGTCGTTGCTTTCACAAGGCCCGTGAGCCCTAGTGGAGCTCTTATGGACTCTTCGACGAAGTCTAAGAGAGCTTGAGCTTTAATTGCCTTCCTTGGCTCAAATTGAATTTGATATCTCGAGAGCTCGAGGGACCACTTCATTGTCCTGCCTGACAACTCGGGCTTGGCTAGAGCTTGTTTTCACTGGTAGATTTGTTAAAACTCTTATTGGGTAAGCTTCAAAATATTGCTTTAATTTGTTCAAGGTAATGATAATGAGGTACAAGAACTTTTCGAGGTCTAAGGAACTGTTTCTGGACCTCCGAGCAATCTACTGACATAATGAACAGGGAACTGTTTTCCTGACCTTTCTACCAACAGCACTGAGCTAACTGCATTCTCTGTTGCAGTAAGGTACATTGAGATTTCCTCTCCCGACCTTGGAGAGACAAGTTGAGGGGGTTGCCCCAAGAAGTCCTTCAGCTTGATGAATGCCGCTTGATAGTAATCGGTCCATTAGAAGTCCTTCAGCTTCTTTATAACATCATAGAAATTTTCTCCTTTGTCCACCATTTTGCTGATAAAGTGCCCCAGTGCTGCCATCTTTCTCGCTAGACTTTGAACCTTCTTGATGTTTCTGGGGGGGTTCCATGTCAAGTAAAGCTTGTATCTTGTCTGGATTGGCATCAATGCCTCTTTCCGAGATCATGAACCCCAGAAATTTACCTACTTAGACTCTAAAGGTGCATTTTTCTGGGGTTGAGTTTCATGTGAGCAGTCTTCAGGGTCTAGAAAGTTTCCCTGATATCATCGATCACCTCTTCAGAGGTCTTGGACTTGATCACTATGTCATCCACATAGACCTCTATGTTAATCTTGAGCTGGTTTTCGAACACCGTATGCATAGCTCGCTGGAATTCTGCTCCTGCATTCTTTAAGCTGAATGGCATTTTGGTGTAGCAGTATCTCCCGACTTCTGTAATGAGAGAGGTCTTTACCATGTCTTCAATAGCCATTGGGATTTGATGGTATCCCTTGTAAGTGTCCAGAAAGTATAACCACTGGTACCCAGCTGTAGAATCCATCATCTAATCTATGCTCGGAAATGGGTAGGAGTCCTTCTATCAAAAATTTTTAAGTGTGGTGAAATACACACACATCCTCCATGTCCCTTCTTTCTTTGGAACCACAACCGAGTTGGCCAGCCACTCAGAGTACACCACTCCTTTCAAAATCCCTCATTGCGCTCAGGGGCAAAGGTCCTTTTCTTCTATTTCATAGGCTTAACTCCCAGCATGAGCCCGACCTTGTGCTTGGCAATTTTGTAGTCCACTCCCTCCAAGTCGCGAGGTTCAAAGGCAAAGACCTTTAGATACTTTTGAAGGGAATCAAAGAGTTTTCCCTTCAACTTGGGAGGCAATGACTCTCCAATTTTGATCCCTTTCTCTAGGAATTCGGGGTTGAATAACACTTTTTATCCTCTATCAGCTGCTTGAATCCGAAGATTGTTTTCCTCTTTTTGGAGGTCAATGCATTCCTCCTTCTCGAGCTCAGGCGAGCGTTCCTCATAACCTTCAGTGAGGTAACATTCTGTAGCAAGTTGTCTATCCCCCTCTAGGATGATCCAAGCGTCTCCTACTTGGATTTTCATGCGGTGGTTGAGTATAGAAATTTCTGCTCTCAGGTCCATGACCCCCCATTTGCCCCAATGGCATTGTAGGTTCCAGGGGCGTCAACCACCATCTGGTCCATGATTTCAGTGACCTCTCTGTCATTTACACTTACTATCGTTGGGATTCAGAGTACCCCATCAGCATTGGTCGGACCTTATCAGTAAGCTCTTGTCTATGCCCATCAAATCAACGGCCTTTCGGTATAGGACATTCATAGCCCTTCCAGTGTCCACCAGAATTTTGTGGACTAGGGAGTCTCTGATCTGGAGGGATACCATGAGAGGTTCTGAGTCTCCTCCTCGGGCTTTCTTGGACCTCCTCTCAATGGCATTTATTTCTCATACGGGATGTCATTGATTTTGAGGGGCTGCTGGTGGTAGATCAGCTAGACCTATTGGACCTACGTTCTTAGCCAAGAACCCTTGCAAGTTACCTTCCTTCACCAATCTCTCGATCTCCTGTCGAAACAGTCTTCAATGAGATAGCCATGGTCCTTGTGGTGGTGATAGAACTTGGCTGGGTCTCTTTTGGCCACAGGACTTTTGGGAGGCCTGGGCTACTTTAGAAGATCTCTTTTCTCCATGACCACCAGAATTTTTACTCGTGATGTTTTGAGAGGGGTGGTCACGAGGTTGGGGATGGTCTTCCTCCTCTTATCTGAGGTTCCCCTTTTCGATTAAGGGTCTTTTTTGTCCCACTTTGGTTTTTGCGAGCTCCTTGGGTGCCCCTTGTTGTCTTATTTCAGTGGTTGAGGTAAAGCCAGGGATCTTTGACTGGACCGCTATAATCACAGTCAATTTTGCAAAAAGTGTCTACAACTCTGTGATGGTTTTTACTGGCTCCTTAGCCAGCTTGAGGGCTACATACCCCCCATTGCAAACCCTGTTTGAAGGCAGTGATGTAAATGACATCATTTTTCTGCTCAATCTCGATTGCCTAGTAGTTGAAACAACTGTAGCAGCTCCAGGTGCTTTCTCAGACCTTCTATTTGATGGTAAAGAGGTCGTTGATATCCTTCTTACACTTCGTGTTGCTCTGATAGTTCTTCAAGAACAGCTCCTCAAGCTGTGTCCAGCTTGAGATACTTGCCTCAGGTATGCCCTTGAACCAGGACTGGGCCTTTTGGTCAGTGTCAACCGAAAGGCTCTACACTTGACGTGGTCGAGGTACTTGAACATCATCATGTAGGAGACATACCCATCAATGTGCTGTTGAGGCTCCCCTTTATCGTCATATTTTGCCTCCAAGTGTGGGGTTTTGAATCCAGGATGCATCCGAGTGGTGCAGATGTTGTGGACAAACGGTGAAGGCTTGGTAAGATCCACATTGCTTTGCAGCTCTTGATTGGCTGGGGGAGTTGCTCTCCTCAGTGGATTGGGGCTACCCCGCTAGCAGTATTGCCTGTCATTTCGATCAAGCTTCGTCGAGGTGGTATCCTTACTCCAAGAGGAGTTCGTAGCGAGCTCCCCTGCTCTCCAGGATCATGTATTTGACTCCACGACATGGCTACTTGGTTGAGCCAGTCCCTGAGGTTGTATCCTCTCCCATTGTTCAGGGTTTCCCTGAGATCGGTCATAGGTGGGCTCCTCCGTGACCTTTCTTGTTCTTGACCTGTTTCCCAACTTGCTACTACTTGAGGTCGGGGGTCATTAATTGCTTTTGAGGGTGGAAGCTAGCTAGGTTGTGCCTGCTTTTCTTGGCCTAGGGCCGGTTGTGAATTCCTCTAAGAAGGCTCCGAGTGCTCCCAGTGGATATATAATTCGACTTGTTAGATACCCTCTCTAGGGCTACCACCAGTTGTTCTAGGAGATCCACTGAAATCGATATCTATGTTCTCTTAGATCTCTATGCCTGGGATTATTGCTGATGGCTGTAGGATCAGGATGTCAATACCCAATCCCTTCTTGCATGGATGAAGGATTTGCCGGGAGGACTCTCTGAGACGGGCCTGACTGTGATGCCCACTGTTGATCTTGCTGAGTAACAAGTGCTGGATCATTGTTGTCGATAGCCTACGTTGATTGTAGCATTTCTGGCACTGTTTCGCCAGTGCACCATTATGTTTTATTGGACGGTTTGCCTTGGTGCGGTGGTTGAACGCGTGTCGGCTGTGATTGATTCATCAGGCTTTTTTATTTGTTTTTTGTAGGGGAAAAAAGGTTGTGCATTTTTGTTCTGGGTTCCCATAGATGGTGCCAGAAGTGATGTGGCTCAAAATATGAACATCGGGTCACCCAAAAACAGTGATGACGTCAATCGACTCCAACCTGAGAAGAAAGACGAGATTAGTCACTGGAGATGGGCTGTGCTCGGGGAAGAGCTCCGATACCTAAGTCAATATTTCGAGAGTAATTAGGAGTAATCAGTTCTCAGATAAACCGTCTCTTGTTTATTGTGTGTCTTGTCCATAGATTATGTTGGATTGGATTATTTTAAAGAGAGATCAGTTACGACCTTAATCTTGACTCTGCTATTACATGACAGTTGACAGTTAGGATAGTTGTGGGATTGTGGAATCCTGCCAACTGCTCCTGAAATGGTGAAGTTTCCCTAGGTTGAGTTATCTCGCCATTCACATCTCTGTTGAGAGCTACGAGCTCGCTAATCGACCTTTGGACTAAGCTTCGCGACCTGCCCGTGGATATCGAGAGTCTTGACTATCTCTTCTGGGAGGTCACTCTGAGTGGTAGTAGGCTCATGGGAGTTGTTAGGAGTCGCGTAGATCTAGTTGTGGCATGGAAGATATATGAGACGAGTTGGGAGTTACCAAGTCGTGGGTCGAGGTCGGTGGTAGCAGGTTGCTGCCCACCTATCCTTGTTGACTCTGTGAATCTGAATTTCAGGCATTGAAGGTTAGGGCTTTGGGGCCATTTGCGTTGACTTCTGTCCGGATCCAATCCGTTTGCATTGACTTGTCCACGTTGCACCCATTGCTCCCATCAATGACTGAAAGCACTGTCTCTAATACCTAGCCAAAACTGGGCATAGAATTAGACAATTCGTACACCTGAAGAATTTTGTAGAGTAGATCATGGAAGAAATATGATCAAAGTAAAAGAATATTTTCTACTTTTTTTTAAAAAAAAAAAACTCAAAAACAGATTTTCCGGTCTTATTAGTCAATAATTAAGTAAAATACATTTAATATTTCCTACTGTTAAAGTGTTAAGTTTTCATCTAAGTTACTTGAAAGAAAGGATAATTAAGTTCATGTATTTCCAGAAGCTACTGCAAAAGTGCAATCATATAGAATCCAAATTTTCATTTTTCTTTGATATTTCCTTCCATGAATGATTTCCTAGCACATGTTATGGAGGATGAAAATATGCATATCAAGCCCCCCACTTTGGTTGTAATCGAGCATCCTCTCACCAAGTTCAATAGAGAAGATTGATATTTAACAAAAATAATAAATAAATACATCCCTTTTTCAAAAATCTTTAAAGAAAATAAATTTTCTCTAATTTGAACCCTTTTCGTTGCAGTTTTAGGCTTGTGCTCGGAAACCATACAAAACCCACTCCGATTGAACCAAAAAACAAAATTAAAAAAATAAGTATTTCAATTGGGTTGACTACTTAAGATGGAATGATGGAATTTACTGAAGATCCTTGCTTAGTCTTAAACAGAGAGGGAAGTGAGGTAAAGGAGAGAATGGAGTGCCGCGGAGTGTTGAGAGAAGTGAGAGCCCTAAAATTTGGTTCAGTCAAAATGACATCGTTTTACTTTAACGTTTAAAATCTTATAACATTACAAAGTTAACTTTTGCATGATATAGTGTGTGCGGCTCCACATAACAAAACCTTATAAATATATATATATATATATATATATATATATATATTTATATACTGTTTTGCTAAGGCGCCCTCCAACCGTTATCGTAACGGAATTCTTGCTACAGTGCTCATGCAGCCAACCAAGCGGAGC
>JAOXNR010053521.1:0-14082 GCA_028571225.1 Parsonsia alboflavescens
GAGAAGAAAACTTATGCTTGTTGAGAATAATTGCTTGAAAGAGATTGATGAGGAAGCATGTTATGTTGAGAGGATGAGTTTAGTTGAAATTTTTAAGTCTCATGACTTATATGACAACATGAATGCTTGGAGTCCATATTTTCTTGAGCTTCTTAGATTCAAAATGATGTTCATGTTAATATGCTTAGAATTTGTAACTTACGTGTTCTTGATTGTTCTAAACATGAAGTCTTTGAGTTGTTAAATTTCGGGAATCTTGAGGTTGATTTGATGAGAGAAATAAGTCCTAGAACCTTGGATTACTAGTTTAAAAAGCACTTCTTAGGATTACATAAGAAAAAGAAGCCTATGATTGTTGGATCATTCTTGTGAAAAGATTATTTATGATGAGAAATTGATCTTTAATGAAGTTGAACTTTATGATTATGAAATTAATGAGTTTACTTTGTGCTTAATCTCTATTTGGCATGATTGGTGGAACTACATTATGTTACAGTTTGAGTTTTGTGCCAAGAATAGAGATATGTTGAGATTTTGTAAAATTTTGAAATATACACTATTTTTAGAAGAGCATAATTGATGTAGGAACAATAATGAAATATCGGCTAAATAGAAAGAAAAGCTGGAAATTTGTGAAAACTATCCAGTTTTCAGTTGAACGACAAAAATCGGAAATTATCACATTTTTTAAAAGCCTGTCTATAATTGAAGACAAAACAAGATATTTATAACCTAAAATCTACCCTAAACCTAATTGGAAATTAAAAAATCCCTAAAAACACAAAAAGCCCAAAAGTCAAAGTTGAGCCCATTCTTAGTTCGGGCCAACCTACATCAATAATGCTATCCATCTTGATGAAAGTTTGAATCCTAGCTTATGTGAGGGCTTTTTTCTTATTCATTTCACACATATGTTTGACGTTCTTGATGGAGGGCATGTAAATGCTATATAAAGGGATTGTTTCTTGAGCTTAATGTCTTGGAATTCTAGGTTTTGGTTCGTGCCTTAAACGGAAAATCTTTGTTTTCTTGGTGCCTAAATTGGATAATTGTGCTTGGTTATATTGCTTTTGTTCACGAGTTCATTACAGATGGAAGGAGTTTTATTTCTACTAAAGAATGGCCTTAACCTTTTAAGGAATAAAGAGTAAGACATCTGCATGACATTTTCCCAAAGAAGGATGATCCATGCCTCCTTCTTGAGCTTGGATTCACATGGTAAGATTCATATTCATCTTTTAAATCATGATAGTGACAATTCGAGATTCGAGGACGAATCCTCTTGAGGTGAGGGGGAATGATAGGGATCAAGGAGCTATCTTAGCATTGGAGGAACTATCTTGGAAGCCATCAAAGGAAGGGTGCATTAAAGATGAAGTTCATGAAGAACACATAGTTATATGCTCTTTCACTTCAAGTATGAGAGAACCATGATGATATGCAAAGAAGCCATATACAAGGACTTGTATTTGAAATACAACTATGAAGCTTCAAGAATGAAGAAAGCATTGATGATATTTTTTCAAGACATGGAGGAGCAATTTGATTTCGAAGCTATGTTTGAGAGGAATAAACTTGAACAAGAACTAGAAGATTTGATGCTATGGAATATATGCTCAATTCAAGGATTTGAGGATGATGATGGGAGGATTCTAAATCGAGGAGAAGGCATTGGAGACCTTGGATATGAAGTTAGGAAGGCTTGGAATGACGATGGCATAAGGCAAAATGAAGCTGGTGCGGAGATAGCACGAGAGAGAGCCGAATGCCAGAAACAGAGGCCATCCGGCAATCCGGCAATCAATAGTGGAAGCTCCAATGCCTAATGAGAGAATTGGATGTTCACTGGAAAATTCCAATCTAAATTCTGTCTCCCATTCGGTGCTGCTGCAGTGGGAGCTGATGCCGGACAAAGGTGTTTCCTATGCACCAATACGATGTCATCCTCGAGTTTTAACAGCTTTCCCTCATTTGTTTTCGGTCATTGACCCCTTGAAAGACCTGTTTAAGGCCTTCTTTATTGTTTCTCACTTCGTCTATTATAAATAGAACCTATGTATAATAGATTGGCAGATTATTCAGCCTACTCAAAAATAGATTTTCCTTTTGGTAACCTTCCATACACAAGATCAAACATGATCTTTGAGAGTGTTCTTGGAAAGCCTCTTTAGGGTCCTTAGTCACTTTGGGCATTCAATTACTTTGGGTGAGGTATTGAATTTGTCTATCAAGTCAGGAGGTTGGTTGTTGTGGATTATTCTACAAAGGTTTTCCTAATCTCCCAAAACAAATCTTTGATGAATCCTTTTCTTTACATGTGATTTGGTTCGCTTGTTTGTGTGAATGTTAACCTTCAACCTACAAGGAAATCACATCACTACACCAAGCTTACCATCTTCTCCTAAATTAGGGCTACAAAGGAAGTCTCCACTGAGGATTTAATGTGTTGAAAGGGGAAATTTCTAATATGGCTGGAGTAGTGGGAAATTTCAGATAAGCAACAAGCAAGTGTAAATGGGAATGACAAGAAAACCAACTGTGACTGCAAATTGAATAATGGCATACCTGTTATGTTTAATATCTTTTGCTGAATCTGACATTTAGAAAAAGAGTTGAATATCCTCATTGGTTGTTGTCTATAACCCCTCAGTTTTTCTTCCAGACTAAGGCATGCTTCTATCTTTTAAAGTCAATAATAAGATTTCCAATAAGTAAATTAATAAAAATAAACTCATCATAAAAGAAACTAAGACATATTGATTTTACTTATGGTTGTAGCAATAAGACTAGATATGTGAAAGACATATTGAACTAGTTTTTGGTTTGAGTTTGTGATAATAACAATGGGAACGAAACTAATTGTAGGGCTTGAAAATGTTGTATGCCGGAAATTGTGAAGTGTTTGTAGTTAAAACAAATTGCATGTAAGCAGTTGTGTTTTTATAATAGGAGTTGTAACTTCTATTGAGATGATATTGTATTGGGTGAAGAAATTGATTAGAACATGTGTTTTAAGAATTTTATTCATGAGCAATGAATTCCTAGGAGCTAAGAAGAAAAAGTACTATGGTAGTCATTTGTGAAAAAATAAAGAAAAAAATAAAGTCGATTTGGTCATTTGCGTTTTGCAGTGATTGAATTTAACTTATAAAACCTTGGCAAACCACAAAACAAATGGAGAGCCTATTTTGACTTCACTCTTTCCACACCAGTAATGAAAATCAACTATCTGAAACTGCTTATGGTTTAATTGTGGTTCCCAAATCATCACTAATTATGTTCTTGTTTCGAAATAATAATAATGGGTATTATGGTAGTTAGTCAAGTCTAGTGGATGTAGATATTTGTTTGTATTCTATTGTATATTACATTTGTTTGGAAGATAACATTAATGAACTAGGCCTTTTGGAATGTATGAAATAATTTAATTTGAATATAATGGTGCAAGAATGTAATATCTATATTCCTTTCTAGTACTGCAGAATGTAATATCATAATGCATTCTTAATTTTTCTGCACCATTATTCCATGAGATGGTAACAAGCTGAAGGTTATTTTTAATGATCTGAAAATCTGAGGGTTTGGACCAAGAAAAACTGCTGAAAGTCTAGGGGGTGTGACTGAGAAAAACTGCTTAAAGTGGATTTTTTTTTTTCACACTACTAAAGGCCATCTTGTTGACATTTTAAAGCACTAATAAAGCTCAGTGGAACCTCTAATAACAATCTAAAGTTTGTTTGTGTAAGTCACATTATAGTTGTCTACTTTTGAATCATGAAATCATTTTCCGTTTCTTTGTCTAAGTGACATTATAGCATGATTGATTTCACATGTGTGTCCTACATTCTGATTAGTTCAATTTTATGGCCCTTTAGATACACTATGGTTAATTCTAGTGTGAAAATCTATGAGATACTTGGTTTAGCATTTTGAACTGGAAAACATAGTTTAAGATACTTTCTAGACCCAAGGACCTTGGGCATTCCAAGGACTTTGTCCGAACGATGAGAAGGGCTTGATTTTACTGTTAAGGTTAATTGATGAGGAACTCAAAATAGATGTTTCAAATAAAATTTGCTTCAACTTCATGTGTGATTTTATTATGCAAGAGGTTGATATAGTATGAGTAAATTTTGTTGAGGTAAAACATTGTTGGAATGCCTAAGTTTGGTTAAAATTTTAAACTAAGATCCGTTAACGACACAAGAGATATTACAGAAACTTGTGTGAAAATAATGGAAACTAATTCTGTTATGTACATGTTAAGAAATAATGTCAAGCTTAGTGGAAACTAATTCTCCTGCAATCTTGTTTTCTACTGCCTTGCAAAATTTGTCTCTGCTGTAATTTTGTTCTATACTATCTTGCAAAATTTGTTTTAATGTTTGTCCTAACAAGACCTTGAATGTGTGAAACAATAGTTATTTATTTTTTTCCTTTATTTTCTCATATGGATCTAAAGTTGTTTTTTTTTTCTGATTCTAATAGTTCTTGGATTGGGCTAGTCTCTTGGATTTTACATTGCATATCATATTCTAATGGTCACCCACTTATTCAAATTCTTGAATAACACTGATTTTTCCATTGTACTTGCAAGGGGAAGGTACTTACATTTCTTGAATAATTTGTTTGGTATTTGTTGATTAGGAATCTGCAAGGTTCTAATTTTCATATTTCTTAGCTTATGAAGCTGAAAGTCCTTTTTATTTCCACTTCATGCAGGCCATTGATGACTGAGAAGCCATCAGACAATGGAACATTTGCAACATTTGGACCAGCCTCACTACCCATTTCTCTTATGACTCTATTTTAATTTGCGTGGATGCCTATGGTATGTTTCCTTTTTTTTTCTTTTGTTCGTCAGTTCCCTTCCTTGACTTCATTCTTGTCTGCATAACTATTATTTCATCCCCATAGGAGGAGTATCGAGGTCCTTACATGAGCGAGGGTTCACTAAAGGTGGTGCACTCTAGAAGTGAATCATATAAGAAGGCAATGGAGCTAAAAGAAAAGTTTGGAGGGTTTGCAGAACACCAAGTTGGGCTTCACAAGAGGTTAGCTTCTAAAAAGGCTAATGTACTCTCCCGGTAATGTTGCAAATAAATGTTTATTCACAAGGCATTAGTTTCAAATAAATATTGCATTATGGAAGAGTGGAAAGATGCCTTTAAATTTCAAATTGGTTTCTTGATTTCAAAGGAGCTACCTACGATAAGTGCTGTTCTTGGCATTATTGAATTGACAGTCTTTCTTTTTTGGTTTTAAATGTTAATTTAGTTATTGTTGGGTGTTTGATATTGTTGTTGGTGTAATTTAGATTTTTAGGGTTTGGTGATTAATTAGGAAAGAAGTTCCATTTTATTCCTTGAGGTGTTAATGGACTGCGGTTGCTGGGTTTAAAGGGACAAACTTGCTAGATGTCTGTCAAAATTAGAGTGATCTCCTTTTTTATCCTATGCCACCGTTGTTTTTTGAAGACAATGACTTGTGAGATGACTCGCTCTAAAATTACTCACATTTCTTAGTTTTCTACCCCATTTCCAAATCTGGAATATTGTTTGGCCTCTCTTTCTTTCTCTAGCCTGCAATATAAGCTATTGGAGTCTCTTGGAACTGTTGGTAACACGCCATCTCAATGTTTACATGCATAAGTCATGAAATTTTCACTTTTATCTCTCTTGGTGGCTACTTTCCTCAGTGATGAGTATGTTTCCAAGGCTGTATTTATATGCTCAATTCCTTATTGATTGGAATTCTTCCATGAAATGGTCCATTACTCGGGATTGCTATATCTGGTCGATTGATCTATATGACTCCTTGTTTCGCCTAAAAGTTTCAGCCCATGGCTTTGCTTACTTTGCATAATGGATTTAGTTGCTGGAATTTTCTCAAAGATCTTCTTTGGCCTACTATTTGTTTTGGGAGTTCTTTGCTCATTGGATTGGTTTTTTTTTTTTTTTGAATTTTCTTGGTGTTGCATATAATGAAACTGTTTTTGGTTCCTTTGCTCTTATAAATTAAGCAAGGAAGCACCAGAGATGTTTAATAGGTTTGGCTTGTGAAAGTTCATTACATGGATAGTTTCCGCAGTGTAGCTTATGTCTTTCATTAATCCTTTGTGCTTTTAAATAAATTTTCAACAATTTATCTTGATGTCATTTTTTTTTTGGCTGCGAGAATGGAAGTCTATTATATTTTCTTAAGACTTTGGGAGTGTTTTATCAACTTCTATTGACATTCTTTTCCGTTGTTTTCTTATCTACAACTTTTGTTGAGCCTGGAGTTCCCGCTGCAAGTATCCTAAAATTCACTACAAATTCATTTGAGGATATTTTGGATATTAATTGAACAAGATATTTTTCCTTTTCTTTTTATGTATAGTTTATAAATAGGATATATTTCCTTTCTTTTTTTTTTTTTTTTGTTTCAGATTTGTTTCTGGATAATTGCCACCTTTTTTGTTCTTTTTGTAAAACTTACTATGAATCCTATATTCATTTTAGAGTATCAAGGTAGGAACTTTATTATTTGATCAACTACTTTTGGATTTGTTTGGACCATTCACGATCTAGAATTATCCAAACATTTGAAAAATTAAAAATTCATTTTCTTTTACGATGGTGCTTCAGGCCATCCTAATTAATCTTAATAATCTTGCAAGAAACATTTTATACAGCAGCTAGAGAATTGTAATAATAGATTTTCTAAATTTCTGAATAAATTGCAAAGTATGTATTTTTGTATCACCATTATATGTGACAGCGTTTAAATAATCGTATATTTCATTTATAAGCCACGAACATGTAGTCAAAAACGTAAATTATATACGGCTGTCAATAAGCAGTCATATATATGACAAATTTTATACTATGGTTTTTTATGCCACGGTAACCCCGTCGTAAATATTTCTTATGCACTATAGCCATATAAAGTATTTTATACTATGCCATATTATGACCGTAGATTATACCATTGTTAAAAATATCTACAATGGCTTTTCTACCATTGGACCTTTTTTGCCACGATCGTATTTGTAATGACCCAAAAATCAACACATGACCATCATATATGAAATATGCGATGGCTTCCTTATTATATACTATTGTCCTAGGGCTGCCATATATTATCCCTATTTTTTGTAGTGTGAGATTCCACAACTTCAACAAACAAAGATTTCTTATCATAAAACACCTCTTCACAAGATTTCAATAATCACTCACCAGCAATCTTGGGTGTCTTTTTCCTGGTTGTCTTTTTCATATGTAGTCCTAAGACATGCTTTATAAACAAGATATCAAAGAATCTAAGACTATCATTTGTGACAAAAGAACTTCATGATTCTCAAGATTCAACAACACAAAGAATTTACCATGCTTGGAACAATTAAACACACATAAAGAACCTCTTCGAAGCATGTTATCATGGGTCTCATAAGCTTTGAACCTAAGAACCATAGGAAGAAACAAAATCCATACATTCAAGTTGTTATCAAGATCACGAAGCTTCACAACTTCAACAAATGTAAAATCCTCAACATGACATGTTTCATCACAAAGTCTTAACAAACATGTACTCTCAACAAGCATAGACTTACCCCTCACAAAAGTCACGATGAAGTACATCTCAAATACGGTAAAGAAGAATTGAGAATCAAGAATGAGTATGCACATTAGACCAGAAAGATATAAATTGTTATCAAGGATTGCAACATCAAATATCCACAATACTTGATCATCTGAAACAAACTTTGTGAGTCTATTCAAATATGTTTCAAAAATTCTCTCATCCAAGTAATTCAATTCATGAGAATATAACTCTAAGCTATTTCTATGAAGATCAATGGATAACAAGTTGTACATAGAATTCATAGGCATAATCAAGTTATCTCTCCCTAGCAAAGAATCAATATGCTCAACGAATTCAATATATTCAATTTGTCTTCCAACATTAAGTACAATATCACAAGTATGAACTTTGTCAAAAGATTCCCTGACAGACCAATATTTACCATCTCTTTAAAAAATTTCTTAGAGATATACAATTTACTTCCACTAGCGAAGAAATCTTTAGGTTCCAAAGAATCAACAAGCACATCTTTCTCACATAAATCATAAGCATTCCAAAAGTCATACTTTATCAACGACAACATTCTTTCATGCTCAAAATGCATCAATTTATAACCAAGAGTAGATATAAGAATATACCAACTTAGCATAGCATTCATCACCATGTTGCACTTGCCTTCATCCTGATTAGTCCTTCAAAAATCTGAAATTTTGGGACAAGAACATTGGACAAAGACTGATCAATGTTAGAAATGGGTATAAAAATCTCCCTGTTCATCTTGAAAATCAAGGCATTCTCATTCTCTTTTTATTTCTCACAAGAATTTTTTTTTTTTGTTCACTCAAATCTTGCCCATCAGAGACACTCATCTATTTTCTCTTCATGACACTCTGAGTTTTCAATTGATTTTCTTGTCTCTCAAGTTCCTTGTCTCTCTCGAGCTCTCCTTTTTCCATTCTCTTATTTACTTTTTCCCTCTCAATTGGGATGTCTTCTTTCTTTTCATGGAACTCTTTCATCCTTTCTTCCATTTTCTCTTCATCATGTTTCACTTGTACACTTTGAGCTTCCCATTCAACAAGTGTCACATATTCGTTTTCCTCCTTACCTTCTCTTGGGTTCCCTTGGACTTACTCTTGAACCACATCTTCTTGAGGACATAATTCACCATGGGTAGCCTCTACCCCTTCCTCCTTGGATTTAGACACCTCCTCATTTGACAAAGCACCTTGCACTTGAGTAGGTGAAGAAATCTCATAGCTTGAACTCCCATTCGATTGTTTATAAGAGGATTTCTTTCTCTTCAAACTTCTTTCAAAGAGATTGGCATTTTATACCATCTCGTCAAGACAAGAATATTTGTATTTTTCAATTCTTTCACCAATCTCCCGATTCAAGCCATTGAATAATCTAATCACTATAGCCTCTTCATTCTCTTTTATATCGACTCTCCTCATTGCTCTTTCCAACTCGTCATGATACTCCTTTACACTCTTGAAGCCTTGAGCAAGAGTTCTTAATTCTTCATCTTCACCTTGGTGGCTTGTCATAAATCTCTCCCTCATTCTAATTTTCAAGACCTTTCCATGTGGAAATGGTTGGGTCCCATTTATCAATGGCTATCCTCTTTGTTCTCATTTGCAATTGGTTTCAATCCATTAAAGCATAGTCTTTAAGACTCTCAACAATCAATTTCACCCTCACTTCTTCCAAGTAATCATGATGATTGTTTAGAAAACATTCCACTTCCCCCTCCCAAGTAAGATAAGATTTAGGATCATTCAAACCATAGAAAGGTGGAATGGTCATATGATGGCTCCCAAAACTTGCTTCATAGTTCCCTTTTCCTCCATATCTTCTTGGTCTCTCTTCTTTGTCAAAGTAATCTTCATCATCATACTTCCAATGTTCATAATTTCCTCTTTGTAGCCTCATTGGATGATTTCTCTTGTTAACTCCTCTATATGGCTCATTTTTTTAAGAATAACTAGGTTGATTTTCACCTCCTCTTTGTCCTTGTTGCACATGCCTTCTAGGAAGTTTAGATTGTTGTTCATCTACTCTTGTTCCAAAATCATCAACCCTAGTACGCATTCTCCTAATATTCATGATCATCTCATCCATTTTCGCCACAATTTGGGACATAAGAACTTTTTCCTTATTACTAACACTAACATATGATGAAGAAGATGCTCCTCTCGTCATTATGTACCTACAATGAATGAAACACAAAAATAGGGCAATATGTGTATCCTCACTTTCCCCTCCTATGTGTTACTCAATTGAATGTTTTATTCGCTCAAATGATCTCACCCCTTTCACCTTTTACCCCTCAAAACTCTTCTTGATGTTCATAATCAACTCAAATTAGATAATGCAAGTACAAAAGCATAAGAATGTCAAGTATCCATATAACTGAATGAAGTAGTCAATTATGATCAACAAAATAGCACCAAAGAGCTAAGAGTTTCAAAGAGTGAGGTCAATCAATACAAGACAACTGATCAAACACTTAGAATTGAAAGAAAATAGAGAATTGGCATTATATCAAGCACCTTGCTGACAGAGTTTTCAGATCCAAATTTTAGAAATATTCAATGATTTGAAGTGTCCCAATAACAAGTTTTGAGTAGGCAAATAGGCAATTCGACACAATTGTTCACAATTCAATCTCTACCCATCAATTTAATCAACTTTTCAAGTAGGATTCAACTCACAATAGCAAGATCATGCTCAATTTCGAATATTCTCATCTTTTTTTTTCTCTCCTTTTCCCCCTTTTTTTATAGTTGAATTTCTAATATTCTTTCAGAATGGAGATCTTTGATGTCCAATTTTTTTTTCTTTTTCCTTATAATTTTCTTTTTGTAGAGACAAAGAAGAAATAGAATCACTAAACGAATTGAATTGGCCATTGTTTTTGGCCTCAGATACAATTCACACAATCACAATGGATCACAAAAGAAGAAGTAGGATTAATGCAAAAGAACAAACAAGAAACATTTATAGATCTTAGATTTTCGAAGAAACAAATAAGATCTATACATAAAACAAAAAATGTAATTAAAGAGAGGAAAACCTCTTGATGAAAACCTAAACTCTAATAACAATATATGATGTGATCTTTAGTTGAAGTTTCTCATTATCTTGGCCCAACTCTTAATCAATCACATAGAAGACTCAAATTCCCAAGACTCATCAACCTAATTGATTTACCTCTTGTTAATGATCACTGTCAATCAACCTAATTGATTTGGTTGACAATTTCAATACGTAAGCCAAGTAATAGAAAGCCCTTTTAAAATATCTCAAGAACCCTAGAAAAGATCTTGAAGAAACCCACTCAAAAATCAAGTTTGATCTAAGAAAGAAAAGTCACACATTATAATGGTTGTTTGTAGAAAAATTGTCTTTCAATTACAAATTGGAGACTATTTATGGTCCCAAAGGTAAGAAGCCCTAATAATAGTTTAAGGTCCTTGTTACCCCTTGAAAATAACATAAAAGACTAAGAAAAGTCAATAAAATCAAGTCAAATCATCAAAATGGGTCAAAGTCACATTAGGGACCAACACAAAAAAATGAAAACTTGAGGGACCAAAACACGTCTTGCACCGTTTAGAACCTGAAGTCATATCATTCTCTGTAGCAAAATAAAGGAACTTATAGATGAGAAAACCAAGTCTTGACGGATGCCAGTGGAGCCAAAAATCCAAACTGAACTTCATTTCTTTTGTGTTTTTCATTTTGATTGATCCATTTGATGACTACTCCTTTTGAAGAAAAGCAGGGAGCTAAATCACTCAAGCAAGTAGCTCATTTTGGTGGAATGAGTCATTTGTAGAAGCTACTGACAACCGAATGAAATCAAATTCAATCGAGTTGAAGGTGGAGTTTACCGAACAAACACCTCAATTAGTATTTCAAGTGAGCAGCTCACATATAATTTGACGTAGAGTTGGTTGCAGATCAAGGTGGTTCGGATGTGGGGCATGTTTCGGTTCAACAAGTTTCAGTTCCACCATGAGCTCCACGACGTTCAGAAAGTTTGAAGAAGAGGACATGAGCTGCTTAAAACACCGAATTGATGCCGAGCATGATTCCCGAGGCTACTGAAACGAGCTCGAATTGGGCTCAAATTTGATTGGGTGACCCGGAAAGGCCCAATGAATGACAGTCACTGCTTTGCTGTAATGCAAGGCATTTTTCGACCATCCGGAGTCATCTGGATGGAGTTTTGGGCATTTTTCTGTTTTCAGTGGCATTATCGTAATTTTTCAGTTTAAGTGCCAGTTTCGTAATTTACTGTTTCTAGGGATATTTTAGCAATTTCCTTACTTTCATTCTCGATTAGGGTAGGGTTTGTTTTGGCTTAAAGAATGGTTTTTGTTGGTTGTTTTTCCACAATTTTTAATCAATTAAAGTTGCCACCTTTTCGCCTTATTCGATTTTCGATGACTTTGAAAATTGTTCTTCACTTGATTTAATTTTGGTCTTCTAACTACTTGCGTTGGAGTTTGATTAGAAGGAATTTTGAATCAGGATTTTTTCCGTTTCTTGTTTTGAAAGTTTTTTTTGTTGAATTTCTGAGACTTGAGATATTCGAATTTCATCAAGTTTCGCCAGTTTAGTTTTCGTCTGCTTCAGTTGGTATCAAAGCTAAGATCTGCCATGGCAGGAAGTAATCTCGAACAGAACCTTATCGCATTACTCGAAGCAATACGATAAGATCGGGAAGAGTCGAGGCACAACAGAGAAGACTTGCGAAGGGAGATGCGGCTAGAGATGGAGAGCCATGAACGACAGATACAAGATTTGACATAGATGGTGCAGCGTTTGGCGATAGATCGACAACCAGAATAGCATGAATTTGATGGATTGCGACAGGGGGTGGACGTCGAAGTTGAGGAAGAATTTGGGAGGCTGCGGCATGAGCAACCTAGGGTTAGACCATGGGGAATGAAAGCGGCTACCAGCCGCCTAGAGATAATGAATGTGAACCAGTCGTTCCTCGTTGGGATCTAGGGTTTAAGATGGAGGTCTCGGAATTTTCAGGAGGGTTTGCTGCAAAAGAGTTCTTAGATTTGATGAGCTCAGTGGATGAACTTTTTTCGTTAAAGGAGGTTCTGGAAGAGAAGAAAGTATCGTTGGTGGTGATGAGGATCAAGGATAGGACTGTCGTGTGGTGGCAATCTTTCAAATATCAGAGATACCTAGATGGGCTTCCAGTTTTGGACGATTGGGGGGAGTTCAAGAGAGAGATACGCAACGAGTTTCTGCCTTTCAATTATCGGCAGACTATGTTCCAGAATCTACAAAGCTTGCCGCAAGGTTCTTGGAGTATCAAAGAATACACACCTGAGTTTTATTGGACGGTGGCGTGGAACCAATTGCGCGAAACTGAAGAATAGTTTGTGGCCCGTTATCTCCATGGGTTACGACCTACTATTCAGGATGCTTTGCAAGAGTTGTTGACTAAATTTGCCTACTTATTGTCGGATGAGTTACGGGCTGGGTTGCCTCCATTAAGGGATATTTAGCACCAGACAGATCTAATGCTGGGTTCTATTCTTCCGAGCAAGGTGCATTACCGAATGTCCCCTTAACAACATGAGGAGTTGAACCGGCAAGTGACGGAGTTAATTGATAGAGTGTTTATCTGGGAAAGCATCAGTCCCTGTGCAGTGCCAGCTCTATTGGTACCGAAATAATGGCACATAGAGAATGTGCGTATACAACAGTGCCATTAATCGTATTACGATTAAGTATCGGTTTCCGATTCCAAGGCTCGATGACTTGTTGGATCAACTCAGTGGGGCGACTGTCTTTTCGTAGATAGACTTCAAAAGTGGATACCATCAACTCCGAATCAAACTTGGAGAGGAGTGGAAGATAGCTTTCAAGACGAAGGACGGGCTCTTCGAGTGGCTGGCCATGCCTTTCAGTCTCTCACATGCACCCAGCACATTCATGAGGGTCATGAATCAGGTATTGCGCCCTTTCCTCAACGACTTTGTGGTAGTTTACTTTGATGGTATACTTGTATATAGTAGGGCAGAGGAAGAACATTTGCAGCACCAACGGTTAGTTTTGGCTACCTTGCGAGATCATAGTTTATTTGCCAATCGGAAGAAATGTAGTTGGATGGTCGACAAAATTGTGTTCTTGGGATATGTGGTTTCGGCAAGAGGGCTTCAGCCGGATGATGTTAAGGTTCGGACAATCCGTGAATCGCCTGTACCAAAGAGTGTAATTGAGGTTCGGTCTTTTCATGGATTGGCAAGCTTCTATCGGCTATTTGTCAAGGATTTCAGTGTGTTGATGGCACCTCTAACTGATCTTTATAATGCCAAGGTGTTTGGGTGGACAAAGGCGATTCAAGAGGCTTTTGATGTGATAAAGGAAATACTGACGAGTGCACCAGTGCTTGCTCTACCGAATTTTGACAAGGTATTCGAAGTGGATTGTGATGCTTCGAAGGTAGGGATAAGAGCGGTTTTGAGTCAGGTGGGACGT
>JAOXNR010053522.1:0-14080 GCA_028571225.1 Parsonsia alboflavescens
AGACAGATAGGGAATAGATTAGAAGATCTTATGCAAGTAGATCAAGACGTCCAGATTCATTCCGCAGGACTGATCTCGACAAGATCTCCGCATCATTCCAGGTATCGTTCTCGACCTCCTTATGTGAGAGAAATTTTTTTTTTAAAATCATGGGACTCCGGATTCGTTTCCTAGTGGATTCAGGATCCGATTCCCCTTCAAGGACAGGATCTATTGTGCACATATCCCTTCAAGGTCATGAGGTACCTGTTTGGAATGATGAACAACAAGTTACTTACATGTATTTTATTTTATGAAGTAAAGTATGAATACTCTTTGCAATGGGAAATACCTATTGATTGGGAACATCCACTTACATTGAACCAGCCCGCAATTAAAACATCTTCTGCCAAATGTATAGGCAGATGTTCCATGATATCTATATATAAAAACCAGGGATAATCGTCTTCTCCAAGAGACTCAACGTTATAGAAAACCAGTCCTGAAGTTGTTCAAAGGATCCCACCCTATTTATCTTTGAACAAAGTTACCTAAAACATGCAACTATTTCGATTAATATAAAATGATTTAAACTTTCCCCTTTTAGCTAGATAAATCAATGTGGAAAATACATAAAGTCAAGTTTCAAGAAGAAGGGCATTGACAATGAAAAGGAATTAGAGAAAGAAACCAAATTAGTCCTAGTTCAAGAAGAGGGCACGAGTTGATGAAAAACTAGACAAAGAACACCTAAGCGTATGTGCAATCCGATTATCACTTGAAAATAAATTAACTTCAAAGATAATCACCTAGGGGTTTAATAAATCAACTCACAATATAATCTAATAGAGTACTAAGGCACACATGTCAGTAAAATAAAAGGAAGAAGCAAGCCATATAAAATGATTTAAACCAAGCATTTTAACTAGAGAAATCACTTGGAAATATTGAAACTCAATCTTCATGGAGGTCATATAAAATGAAAATCGGTCATCCTAGTTCAAGAAGAGAACACTAACTTTAAACCAAATTAAAGGATTTAAATAAAGGATGATGAAGTGCCTTTGTAACTCACCTAAAACATGCAGCTACTTTAATTAGTATTTTCACAACATTCCTGAGCAAAGTCTTTTGAGCAGCCAATGAAATTAACAATTGAAGCACGATATGGCAATCATGAATTTTCAATCCCCCAATTGTCCTTCTTTTAAGATTCACCTGGAGCGAGAGATTAGAGGAATACCCATCAAGCACCTGCAAATCCTTCAATACACCTAAAAATTGATCAACTTCAAACCTACACATTGTGTAGGGAGCAAGTGGCAAAATATATCCATAACTAGAAGGCTTCAAAATAGGATGCAAAGTTTTTTCCATATTCATAACTTCCAATTCTAGATGGCATTAAGTGTATCTTTCGTTCCATTACTATCACCTAATGTTGTGTGCAATAGGTTATCACAAAGTTTTGTCAATATGCATTACACCAAGATTATGCCTCATCATGTTCATACACCAATAAGGTAGCGCCCATAAGACACTCTTCTTCTTCTAGTTATACTTGTTTGTTCCAAATTTTTTTTCAAAATCAGACCAACTCGTCTTCTTGACATCCCCCCTCAAATATTCTATGTTGCAACCTTGGAGCTGTTGCAATATTTCAGCACCTAAGAACCTTTGTGGTGCATGTCTTACCTCTGGACCACCATGGAAAGACAATTTATGTTTCCACAATTTGTCTGTGGGCTTCAAGAAGCTTAGATTAGATTTAAAACAATACTTCCCTAGGTAATCTATAGCTCAAGCAATTCACACCACAAATGGGGCAAGCTTTGTCATTATGCATCGAATAACCTGCCAATATGAAAATTTTCAAAATGCAACAAAAATGTAACATTTCTTCCATTTTCTAAAGTGAGAAATATGTAACCCTAGCCAGCCCAATTCCTATACTTCAGAAAATCACTTATTGTCCACAATAGAGCTACATGTAAACAAAAAATTTCCCTTGTAACAGAATCCTAGGTCATCACACCATCATTCCATTATATTTTCATCTCATCAATGAGTGGCTGCATGTACATGTCAATTTTATTTCCGGGAGATTTTGGACCATCAATTAGGGTGGACAAGATAATCCATGGCTGCTTCATGCAAAACCATGGTGGCTGGTTGAATATAACTAATACATTAGGCCAGGTATTATGAGGGAGGTTCACTTTGAAAAAGGATTGAAAAAATCAGCAAATATGCCAAGTCGAACATTTTGACATTCTTCACCAAACAAAGTGTTAGCTTGATCAAAATGTTTCCATGCCCGTGAATCTGCTGGATGCCTATACATTTCATCTTTGACTCTTTGATCCTCGTACCATTGCATGAGAGAAATTATTTTTTTGGACACGAATAACAGCTTCAGAAGGGGTATTAGTGGGAAATACCTTACCATTATACATGCTATTTCCCCCCCCCCCTAGCCATTAGTAGTGTACCTTGGAGCTTTTCACACATCAGATTTAGTGAGTCCTCGTCGATCCCTAGGTAGAGCATGCAATTATTTGGACATGCATCCCAAGTGTTAGACTCCATTCCAAAGGCATTAGTTATTTTAGATGCCTTGTAATAGCTTTTTGATACTTTGGCACCACATTCAATAAATTCATCATTCAATAGTTCAAGCACATGTCCAAGGACTTGTTTGTTCTTCTGTTCAAGACTTTTATATATACTACTCTCATTAGGAAAGAAAGGGAGGAAAATCGTGAACATCCATCATACAATGGAACATTGGCTGTCTCCAACTTTCGAAGCACTCGTCTAACTTTATTTGGCCCTTCACACCCACTGCAACTGCTCTCGAATCCTATAGCATCATTCAATATCCCAAACATGTTGTCAATCATGGGTGTTCCCTTATTAACGCATGTCCTTCCTAGTTCATCTACTACCACAATCTTTTCCCCATGACAGTGTCAATTCTTCTGCCACCGCAAAAAACCCCACATCTTGCAATGTTGTTGAACCTCTAATGGGCACTTGAAGAAGTGATTGTGATATCGCGTGTAGGGATATGGCATTTTAGACCCCTAATATTATTGGAAGGCATATTCTATGAACTGATCTAAACCGTTATCATACGCCTTTGACAAATAATTATTCCTATTGATCCACGATTGATCCATCTCTAATCAAGTACATAAACAAAAAGTTTCTACAGTGACTAATATCAATGTAGGAAAGTTACATTTACTAGTGAATTGATGCCGGGGCACTATTCACCATCAACTGGCCCAAGCTCGGAATAGGCTCAAATTTGACTGAACCACTTGGAACGGCCCAACACGCAATACTCATAGCTTAACTATGATGTAAGATAGTTTTCGGCCATCCGGGATCATTTTGATGGACTTTTGGCCTTTTTTATGTTTTAGGGATATTTTCATAATTTTGTTGTTCTATTATTATTATTATTTTATTTCCGATTCGGTTTAGGGTTAGAATTAGGTTATTTATTCTTGTTTTTCTTGGAGATTAGGGAGCTTGTTAAATGTGATAATTTCCGATTTTTGTCGTTAAACAGAAAATTAGATAGTTTTCGTAAAATTTCCACCTTTTCTTTCTGTTTAGCCCTTTTTTTCGATATTGTTCTTGCATCATGAATTCATGCAAGCATGTTTAAAAAAAATAAATAATGATTGCATCAGTGCAACTTTTCTCAAATTAGATGCATTGTAGTGTTTTTAGAATTAGCCTACTTCATAGAAAAGCCTTTCCCAATTGTCTTGTTGTAGAGCATGTGACAATAATTAACAAAAGCATTTTATGGAGAATAAATAAGAAAATATATTAGCATATCTGTTGTATAATATTTCCATCACTGCAGTCTAAATATGAACAGAAGAAGGCCATATAACAACATACATCTATTAAATTGACAAACTTTAAAATAAACATAATTTTCAAGAAGAACTAGGAATCAAGGAAAAGTGCCAATCTAATTTGCTTTAATTCAACCAATCATTGAATTAGAACATGTTTCAAACTTGATTATGAAGTTTAAATATGGAATAATATTAAATAAAGTTTATAGTTAAATTTCTCATTCTTCTCCCTAGTTAAATTTCATACATCGTAACACTTAATTTTTGAACCACTTAAATAGTGCAAATACATGCTAAATCATCGAATGTTAAGCCGGAAAGAACCACAAATGCTAGTTGATATGAGGGGAAGAATGCAGCGGAGTGTTAAATCATTCTATTGAACATTGCTGTTCTCTTTCCCTAAAATATTCTATTAATCACTCCATTTTACTACTTTCATTTATGTTTTTTAAAATTTGGAGAGAAAATTAATATTCAAGAATACAAGACATCCTTTATGAATGGATTACTAAATTAATATTCAAAGTTTCGTTTGGGAATGTTAGATGAGGTTACAAAGGAGAGTAGATAATACTTTATTGATTTCATAAGATTTATAAATTAAAAAAAAATTAAATTGAAAACTATGGACCTAATTTCTCAAAGAACCCTCATCAGGTTCTCACCCCAATAAGGTCGCTCCCATAAGAGGCTCTTCTTCTTTCAGTTATACCTGCAAATATATGCTAAATCATCAAATGTTAAGCCGGAAAGAACCACAAATTCCAATTGATATGAGGGGAAGAATGAAATGGAGTGTTAAATCATTCTATTGAACTTTGCTATCCTCTTGCCCTAAATTATTCTATTAATCACTCTATTTTACAACGTTCATGTACGCTTTTCCTGAGTTGGAGAAAAAATTAATTTTCAAGAATACAAGGCATCCTTTACAAATGGATTACTAAATTAATATTCAAAGTTTCATTTAGGAATGTTAGATGAGGTTACAAAGGAGAGTAGCTAATACTTTAATGATTTCAAAAGATTTTTAAATTAAAAAAAAAAATTGAAAACTACGGTTCCTAATTTCTTAAAGAACCTAGAAATTATAACCCTATGGTCCTTCTTGCAATGTCATCATTAGCAATGTACATACACACAGGAATTGGAAAGTTCCTAAGAAAAAATAGTGAGTTGGCTAGTGAGTTAAACAATTTATTGTGAGTATGAGCATGTTACTCCATCTTGAGGGTGAGGTAACTCTAGAATTGAGCCACCTTGAAAATCGACATCTTCAACTTCCAAACTGTGCCCCAGCTACTTTGCCCTAGCATAATCATGCACTTTTATATGTAAGAGAACCTTGCATCCGGTTAGGTAAAAAGTTGAGCTACATTGAATCCCCTCTTCGATCAAGGTGGTGAGAAGGGACTAAGAAAAGAAAATCATTGAGCTAAAGTGAGAAACCTAAAGAAGAGAAGCTACCAAATCGAAGAAATAAGATGAAGGAAAGTGACTTTAATTTGTTTAAGTGTGGAAAGTGATATGTAGGGGAAATTGAAAGTTGTCTAATGAAGAAGGTTGCGAAGCTGGAAAGTGAGGGAGCCAAAGAAAGTGGTACTTTTGATTGAAAAAAACAATATGTGCATTCTAGCTGCTTGATATGACCATACTATTCATCTTTTGTGCCTTTCTTATTTGAAATGAAAGTTGTATTACATCAGCCCTTGTCTAATTCGATTTCCCTCCAACACTTATCCAAAAAATCACTACATGTCTACAAGTAATAGGGGTATAAAGGAGCATACCAAAAAAAGGGGTAGGGATATAATAGTGTATTGATTTTAGGAAGTCTAAGCACAAATTAAGAAGGCTTACAAATCGGTTACATAAATTAATAGTAGTGAAATTAACATAATATAATTAATTCTATCTTATATGAATAGTGCTATTTTAATTTTTAAGATAGAAATATTGCCAAATATGAACAAGCAAGCATATGTAATCACTGTGTGTGTGTGTCTATATATATATATATAATTATTCTATTATGTGCTCCCTTGCACGTAGCTTGGCTATGCTCCACACCAAATCGATGTTGTTTTGGCAGTTTCATTTTTTTAAAAATTTTTTTTCCATACTTGCTTGAAAACGACATCGTTTTGGAGCAGGCATCTTTTTTTTAAAAAATTTGGCATCAAATCTCTCCTTCTCTCTCTCTCTCTCTTTCTCTCGTCCTCCAGAGAGTGTCAATCTCGCTCTTTGTTGCGAGGGTGCACCTTAGTCGGTTGGGTGCGGCGGTCTTGGGTAGAAATGGCAATGGTTGGCAAGGATGGGTGGTGGTGGGAATGGCAAGGGTTGGGTGTGATTTTGGTGGTTGAATCACGGTGAGAGCAGAGGGTTGTGGGTGCGGTGTTGCTATGCGAGGGGTGTTGATTTTGGTTGGGTGGTGGTGGAAATGGCAGGGGTTGTGGTAGTGGAAACGGTGCATCGGTTCTTGATTTGCTCTGTTAATCTGGTGTGATGGTGGTGTTGTGATGGTGGCTGCTCAACTTTGTTTTCCTTTTTTTTTTTCACCTTCGGTTCCAGATCTACTCTGCTGATCTAGTGTGATGGTGGTGTTGGGTGCAGTGTTTGGTGGGTGGTGGTGGAACTGTGCTACGGCATCCTTGGTCCCTCTACTGTGCAACATGTTGTTTTGTTTTTGTTTTTTTGGTTTTATTTTTTTTGGTGCCAAAACAGCATCATTTCTTGGCAGACATGGCACCTGGTGTGTGAAGGGGTTGAAGATGTTGGATTAATAATAAATACATATATAAATTTGAATTAATTAATTAAATCTATCTCATGTAACATAGGATAGGAATATAAACATATCTATCTTACATAACAATATATCAGTATATAAATATATATATATATATATATATATATATATATATATAAGATATATAAATGTATATATATAAAATACACAATAATCAATTTTGTTGCATTTTTCCACAAAAGCGGTGTCAAAGCATCAGAAGTCAATTTAATTTCCCAATTCCTGTCCGAAGGAGCTATTGCTCTGAAACCGAAATTTCTTACCATTTACAAGTTCATGTCCGAAAGAACATTGCTCTAAAACCAAGCCTTCTGACACTTCATGTCTGAAAACTAGTCAATTCATGCACTTGTGAAAAAATCTCACTTGAAACCGAACTACTAAAACATTCTGCTTTCATCTCAGGGGTGCTGGGTGATTTTCTTGTGTCTCAGTGCCCAATTTGCTACCACAAGAAGAGGCGAAATAACTTTTATCGGTGAAGTACTATTCACCCAAGGCAGTGAGTTTTTCTACATGAATTGGTCTATATCGATTCTATGGATTATGGTTGGTTATCTATTTTAAGTTTTGGCTTCTTAAAATTCCCCATTTTGTTTAGCTAAAAAAACTAGGCCAATAGGTTATTGACATAGAATATTCACTAAACGGGAAAATTTTGGTTATAATGCAATGTGTTGGTCCAAATTTTTGTGATTCGTTGTTGTGCATAAGTTAGTTTGCAGAGAAGTCTTGCTAAGAATATTACTTTTGACATCAAGTTGTGGTAATTATGAAGAATATACAGTACTAAAAATGGTTATTTTTTACTAATTCTTCCATCTGATTTTTGTTAGGTTTTGCTCAGTATTTTCTTCACCAGTTAAGCATTTCTCTAGTGCTACAATAAGTGTGATTAATGCTTTATTTCGTATTGTTCCATGTCTTGGGTTCTAAAATTGTTTCATGTTGCTCTAAGTTCAAGAAATAAATACTGAACTCATAAAATAGTAGTATAAGTTATATTATTTCAAGTGCTTTGGTACTCAAAAGGAAAGGATAAGAAATCAGCTCACGAATTTGTCCATTCAAGAACTTTGTTTCTAGGACTAATTAAATGCAATTATCATAAACAAGTCAAGTTCAAGAAACAAACTTTGTCATGAACAAACTAACAATAATGGCTTGCGAGTTCTTTTTACTTGTGCCCCTATTTGGTAGAGTGGTGTTGGTTAACTTGATTTAGACAAAACTAATACTTGTATATATAATTTGCTGTAATTCAATACTTAGCCATTTTAAAAGTAACATTCAAATTTATATTAATCTTTAAAGACCATTTCTTTTATAAGCTAGCTAGGCAAAATCTTTGGAAACTTATTTGAAGTTTGTCTTTTCATAGGCCAAAAGAAAAGGGCCCTATGTCATACATTATAAGAGAGACTCATGAGCAAGTGCAAAGAGTAAATCTTTCACCACCCTTGGCCCTTTTAATTGTTGTTGCCATGGTCAGAATGGGAATGAGAATGAATCAGGGAATAATACTCTTTTTAACAGTTCAGGGAAGAATCTGTAATAGGAATCCTTTCATTCATTTAGTATGAGAATCCTTCAAGGTCTGATATTTTGAAGCATAAACTGGAAATTCTTTCCCCTAGTTTAGGGAAGAATCTGTAACGACTAACCACATCTTACCTGTCTATGTTATAAAGATTGATAGTACACTTGTTGTTATAAAGTTTCTGACTTTGGAGATTGTTGTGATTTTGTGAATCAAAACCTCTTCTTTTTCTTACTTGGATAGATCATCTTCATCTTGGTTGTAATGTTATCTTGGTAGTTGAAGTTCTTGTTATCTTGTGGTTATTAGTTTTAACTTAATTTTATCTAAGTTTCAAACCTTGAAATTCTTTGTTGAATCACTCCTAAAATATTCTTTTGGAATGATTTTTTAATGACCTTCAGCACAAATGGGATGGTTGTATGAAGAAATAGCAGGAACTAGGAACAAAACAAATCTCTTTTGGTTTATTTGAAAATTTTAAAAGTCAATATGTTATATACATTTCACAATTTTGTCTATTCCTTAATCAAATATACTTAACACATAATAATATAAGCCATCTTGATTATTCAAAGTGTTGTACTTAAGTGTCTTTTGGTTCTAGTTTATATTTCTAAATCACTTTGATAATCAACACAATCCCTATGTTTTCATTGCTTTATATTGAACTCTAGAAATCTAAGTTGCATTGTTTATGAGTGAAATGATCTCTATCATGTCTATGTTAAAATACATAGCTCCATTGCAAACCTATAATCCATTAAAGAATAAGGACAAATCAGAATTGAGGAAAGATGCCGGTAACGGGAAGTGGGAGGATGACTAGACTTATTCCCCCACGGCCAGATTGGGAAGTCCAGTAGGCTGTCCGCCTTCCATTTTGTCACTCCGGAGAATGCGGGCAGTATGTTAGGCTCTTTGATGTTTGACACTCATCTCGAGTAAGTCTTTCAAAGAATTAAAAATTGATAATTGTGCTATTTGATTTTGTGCAATGGACTAATTGCATTTGCATCTTTTGTAGAGTGGCCACCATAATTTATTATGTAGCTAAAGAAAACCATTATTCCATACAAAAACATGTGGAAAACCATGTTGAAAGAGCAGCAACAATTGTCGCTATGCATTGACTCATTTTGGTTTCATATCTATTGTACCTCCAATTAGAAGAGCATCATGCAATAGATGAGGAAGCTAGACATTTTCTCTGTCTAGTATATTTTGGTCCCAATTTTCATGTGATAATTATTAAAGATGATCTATTTATATTTATTACGAATTTCATTTCAATATCATTAATGTCATAACGTAATTTTGTAACTGAAACATGCAGGACCCACTGGACTCTATTGATTTATTGTGGATTCAATGACAATTTATCAAACAGATGTATTATCCTTCTAGACTCATAGCCATTAGTGAACTAGAATGCCATAGAACCACCGGCAAGATAGTATGTCTACACTTTATACTATGAAACCAAATTTCCAGCTCATTGATGGATTGATTGCTCTAATATTGATTGTGATTTTTTCATGTCATCAGATTCCTATATGATATACACAAAGGGAAGGATAGGTCTACTAACAAAACTGAGCTAGACAATATACCTTATCTTATACCAGATGTAAGTTGCACTTAATCTTTTCATGAATATGTTGTATTACAGAATGCTACAATAACTCTTTTTACTGGCATAATGTACTCCTAGGATCCTCGTTAGGTTGGGGCTGAGGAAAGTGACTTTTATGTCATCATGTATGCCTATTTGTTTGGTTTAAATGCTCCAGAGACATTCATATTGGATTGTTTCCCACACTTTGTAAGAACTCTCATCCCACTGTTAAATTATATGCCCTACTTTTCATGTCCTGGGTGTCTTTGTTTAGATCGTTGTGGTAAATTTTTTGAAATATTCCATAAGGTCTAATTGGACAAGGGAAGAATACTATTTAATTGAAGGTACAAGAAGGTATTGAATTAAGTTGGATAAATACATTTTATAATGGTTTTAGATAATAAAATTCTTAACAGGGAATTTCTTCCTCAATAGTCAACACGAGAGAGTGAAAGAAGCATTATATGGTTGATGTGAAATTTCCCAATGTAAGTTTCTAAAATTAACCATATTAATATTTAAAATTAAAAGCAATAAAACATATAACTAGAACCTTTAGAAAAACTGACCAGGTTTTCTTAAAAGAAGGTCAAATCATGTAGAATATAAAATAAGGAATATTAAGTTGACAATTAATCACTCTAGATTGTTCACGACTAAAGTTTAAAATAAAACCCATATGGAAGGTTTGTTTTAAGATAAAACCCATATGAAAGTTTAAGTACAACTCCTCAAGGTTCTAAGAAGTTCAGTTCCTAAATAATTAAATGAGTGGTTTATGGCAAGTGGGTAATGTGTAGAATAATCAAGCATAAAATTAAACTCTAGGCCCTAAAATGCTTAAAATTAGTACTTCAACCAAGAAACCCATATAGCATATGAAATCATTTTTTAGGAAAACATCAAATAATGTCAACTAGTTTTTGTGAACTCTACTTAGATGGGCTAGCCAAATAGTATTATGCTTTCATGGTTATAGGTTGATGTGATTCTTGAATTAAGGCTGGAATTTCAACATAAATCTATCCAAACCTAAGGTCACACATAATCTGAAATTTTGCCCAAGACTTCAACAAGAGATTCAAGCTACTGACTAATGACCATGATTGTCTTCCAATAAGATCTATTAGTTTGGATTTCTTCAACCCAAATCAATTACCCCAGCCAAGTATTGATAAACCCTAAAGTTTTACTAAGAAAACTAGAAGAGCCATAGTGAACTCTTGATCAAGGAACCATTTGAATCAATTTCGACTTCAATTAGGGACATAAAGATAGGTTCAGCCCCAAACATGATTAGGGACATAATTTTGCCTCTTAAGCTAGTTTAGAACATAAAGATAGCAGCTAACAATAAGTGAAAAAGTCCAACTAAAGTCAAGATAACAAGGCTATAAAAACAGAGGACCAAAACAGAAAATTTCTGGCAGATTTCACCAATCTGTCCAGCTCGTGTAGCCTCACTTCCAAAGCTTCAAATGGCTTCATTCCTTGCTTAATCATTCCTCCTTGATGTCTTCTAACATTCACATGTTGAGCTTTTTCCTTTGTTCAGCCTCCATTGGCGGTTGTGCTTCAAACAATGTTGTAAAGTCTAGCAAAGTCTCAACACATTTGCTGAAAGTTTCAGCCTTGTTCATTCAATTTCCGACCTTGCAATGTTTCTAATCCCGTATATAAGTCTTCATACTTGAATACATTACAAGGTTCTTCAACTTTCCAATCATCTTCAAGCATAACTTCCTCAATCTTGTCAAGAACATCAAGTTGTTTCAAGTTGTTCTTCATGGTCTAGCTTCAATACCAACCTTGCGACTTTTATCCTCAAACTTCCATGCTTATACTTGAAATGTTGATATTTGTACAAAAGCTTCCAATCATTATTAATATCATCTTCAATCTCCAACAAGTCTTTCTTCATTCTTGATCTTCTAACCTTGTATTTGAAATACAAGCTCTTGTACATAAACTCCTTTATTCCATAAGCATCTTCATATGAGATCTTCCATGAATTATCCCATGCCATGTATGCTCCTTGATCTCCATCACAGGTTACATGACATGGTTAATCACATAGGGGAATTAGAAAGTTAAATAGAGAATGGAATCAAGAACCAGAATAGCAAGTAAACTTATGTAGCAATAGAGTATGTACTAAACGTTTTTCACTCAAATTTAAGCATTCAGAGAGGTCAAGCCCCTCAGTCAATCCAATAGTATGACGATATCCAAATACCAATCTCATCAAACAACACCCTCCAAATCATAGAATTCCTCAAAAGATTTCTGAATTATTAAAACTGAAAACAAAAGTAGTACCAAGGTAAACAAACTAGACGAAAATGAGAGGAAATGCAAAGCAATGTTGATGGTGATCCAACACCTATGATACTTAACTGGCCAATTACAAGAGCTAGAGAATCCAAGTTGAAGCAAGCATTGTTCACATCTGTGCAAAGGATAGAAGAGTTGCCTAATTTTCAATCAATCTTTAAGGAACTATCATTGATGGATAATGAACAACCAAGGAAGGATTTCACTTGTTTGATGATTCAAGGACTTGAGGACTGAGTTTCAAGTGAAGAATATGTCAATAAAGTGCCAAGGAATCAAGTGGAATAAGCATTGGAAGAAAGCATTGAAGAGAGGATGGAAGATCAAGTGTTTGAAAGAAATTCCGGGCATCACAGGAGCACCTGACCAACTTTGGGCAAAGTCCCAGTTGGACTAGTGAAACAGAGGGTTGAATTGAAGCGCTTTGTTGGATTTCCTGTGAAATATCGGCACCAAGACCAGCTTGCACAACTTTGCTGGTTGTCCAATTTAGTCCATTAACTTTGATTTTTCCAGCTTTGGTCCCTAGTGCGACCTTGATCCAATTTTGACGATTCCACTTAATTTTATTCACTTTTCTTTGTCTTTTAAGCTATTTTAGAGGGTTAGCAAGGTTTTTAATCAATTATAAGGGCTTGTTATTCAGTAGTCTATAAATAGTTCTCTATTTGTATTTTGTGAGACAACTTATTTCAATTTGAGAGAATCCTTATGGATTAAACTCTACAGTTTTTGAGCGTTCTTCTCATAGCTGTTCTAGGTTTCAACTCTTGCGTTCTTCAATACTTGGCTAAAGTAATTGAATTAGATTGATGAAATTCAAACTAATTGATCATATCGGAAAATAATCAAGGTCATTGGTTGTCTAGCTTGAACCTTTTGCATGGAGTCTTGGGTTGGTCTCAATTGGGTATTTTTTTTTAATTGATTGATGAATGAACGAATCCTTTCAGATTTGAGATCACATCATCTTTCTGGTATTAAAGGTTAGATTTTTCCACAAGAGATTTGCTTATCTTACTTGCTTTCTTGTTTAAGTGTTAGGATCATGTTTTCTTCTTTGAATTCTCATGATCTCGTCTGATTTTTTGTTAGTTCCTTTACATTAATCCTAGTTCTCCTTCTTGTGATCCTTTGTGAATTGTAGAATTGTGTCCAAGACCAAAAATCAAGGCCAATTCCATTTGTTTGGTGTTTCTACTTCATCTTATCTTGACAAAAACTAATATACAAAAAAAAAAAAAAAAACAGAAAGAAAGAAAAGAAAGGAAGAGATCAAAGATCTCCAAATTGCGGATTTTTTTTTTAAATAAAGTCAAAAGAAAAGAGCCAAAAATTGGAAAATTCATGATGCTCATGCTGTCAAGTTGAATTCTATGTGAAGTTGATCAAATTGATAAGTCGAGATTGATTTATGATCTATTGAATTGAATTGCCTACTTGTCTACTCAAAATTTATTGTTGGGACACTTTATTACATTGATTTTGATTAAAAAATCGGATCGCAACTCTTTGACCTTAAGGTGTTTGATAAATTGCCTTTCATCTATTTTCCTTGAATTGTAAGTGTTTGATCAACTATCTTGTGTTCAATAACAATCTTCTTTGAAACTCATATCTCTTTGACTCTTATATGTTGGAAGATATAAGCGAATTGCTTTGAGTTTTTGATGCATAATTTGATTACCTTGTTGAGTAATTGTGCACTCTTGAAGTTGCATTAAGAACTTGAAGAAGAGTTACGAGAGGTAAAAGGCGTAAGGGGGTGAGCAAATTAGAGGAAGAAAAAGTCATATCATAGTGTGATATACGAGTTGATGGATATCCAAGGACACAACCCAATGAGGCTATGAACGAGACTTGTATTTCATATACAAGTATCCTATTTTGAGAAGAATGATGAAGGCTTTGAT
>JAOXNR010053524.1:0-14077 GCA_028571225.1 Parsonsia alboflavescens
TTATTATTAATATACTTCTATTTATCTTTACCAAAATGATTCTTGTAAATATTGTTAAAGAAAATTTATTAATATATTGTAATATTTTCTTTTATCAAAAAATAATAATTATTGTATATATATTATGATCAGATATATATATGTATATATTATTTAAATAATTGATAGTATATTATATTATATTATATTATAATATTTTATTATTCAAACTAATTCTATTTATCCTTTAATGAAATTATTCCTTTTAAATATCATTTAACTATATTATTGAGTGCATTAATGTAATATACCTTTGTCGGGTAAAAAACTAATAATGTAATACTCCCAAAAGACACTTTCAAGTTAAATGTAGAGAGTTTTGCTTTCACGCTATTTAAATGGTTAATATATATATTTATCAATTTTTTATACGAAAATGTTTTTATATTTTTTAAATTTATATATAAAGTCATATATTCAATTTCTCCATCCACTTGGATTCAAATAAATGTCAATGTTTTATTAAATATGTTATTATATAAGATTAGTTTGAAGATATGAAAACTAAAGCTAAAGATTCAAGATATTTCAAAATATAAGGAAGAGATAGTACATGTTATAAGATTAAATTTACTTCAACATATGACATAAGAATTTTTTTTATTATTATTTGGTGGTTTAAGTGCTAAGTGTATGTATCATAAAAATAATGAGTTGAATTATTATATTTATGTTTAGAATTAAAATAAGTATGCTTTTGAATGAAATATTATTATATATCTTAGAATGAAAAATTATGCACATCATTTAAGTTGGATGAGTTGGCAAAAGCTTTGTCTATCATTCTAATTACCTACGTATCATCCCTATGCCACATGTAATGATTCTAAGAAATAGAATAAATATTTTTTTAAAAAAGTCTTTAAAAAGAAACATTTTTAAAAATGACTTTATTTTCATTTTAAACTTTTTATTAATTAGTAATTATATTTTTAAAGCTAATTTTGATTTAATTTTTTAATTTTTAATTTTTGATTGAAATTTGGACCCCTAGTAAATCAAAGATGAGCTTAAGCATTTTTCTTTTTTTTTTTTTTTTCCATCCACACTACCAGAAAAAGGGAAATACACAATCACATCTAAGCCGTTGCAAATGAGGGTTTTAAATGACGTACCATCACATATGTGGTCATATATGACGGCCTCAGAGTCGTTGTATATATGTCTTGTTTTTGATGATTGCTCGTTGTTTTAGCTTCATATGTACGACAGCTCGTTGCAAATAATAAGCTATAAACTACTGCTTCTAAGCCACCGTATATGTAAGTAGTATATATGATGACTCATTGCATATATTGATATATATACGATGGCTTGACCTTAATGAAGTTACGGTCCGTCGTGTATGAGGCAAATATACATTAAACAATGTTAATTGTTTCCTTTTTTTTTTTTAAGAAATATAAACCCAAAATAGCATCTATTATAGTTGCTTCATCATTATATTTTTTTTTCCCAAACAAACATGACTGTATAATTTGTTTTTTAAATAAATTATTTATTGATCTTGTACATCTAATAAAATTTATTCATTGTCATAAAAATGAGATACAAGCATTTTAATGAACTTGAAAATAAATGTTACGTCTTACGAGTTTAAATAACCAATAAAAATGTCATACATGGTAATTGAAGCCAAGAATTTAAGAGTAACTCTTAGCTCTCCCTTTTGAGTTAGAAGTATCCATTAAAAAAAAGCTTTAAGAAATGTTATAAAGCTAAGGGAAAGGTTTTAAACCATAGTAGCAAAATGGAACTGGGGCTTACTTCCATGTCAACTTACAATACTTAATTCTTCCATATTTGAGTAACATAAAAGAGTTACTTATAATTGATATTGCTAAAACAGCTATTGAAAGAATTATAATATAATTTAAAGTAATATCATATATTTTTTTAAGTGAAAGAGAACATTTAATTTAAGAAAATTAAGTTTTAAAAAGAGAATACCTTTGTAATTATAACCTTTAGAATTCAGAACTATTTAGCACATACAAAGAAAGTAATATTGGTTAATTCAAGTACAAAGGAGCTGAGTCCACTAATGTTCTTCTTGAAAACTATCTAGATCATAAGAGGCTTGTTTCTTCCTAAGCATCCTTCACATATATTCGATACACACCAGCTTCCAACAACCATAACATGTGCAAAATCTAATAGAAAAAATTGTCGAAGGGACAACAAGAACAAGACTCTAAAAACTCCAGCAGTGCCTTCTCGTAATGAGGGGAGCTTCTAGCAAGGTTGCAGAAAATAGACCTAGAAAAGCCAAGAGAAGGTAAACTCAAGTTAGAGTATGCTTCCATGCAATCAAATAGAGAGAAGAGAAACAATTCACATTTTTAAGAAAAATTTTGACGGAGACTCCCTTGAAAATAGAACATTTTCCTGGCTCTATGGCCACATTCAACAACATTTCCAACAAGTGCAAACAAAATATATAATACTCAGATTAAAACATCCATCAAGAACTCACTCAAAAAAACTCCATTTCCAACAAATAAAAACAAACCACCACTTTAGTTACGAAATCTCCCAACAAGATAAACATTCAAAACTCACATGGTAGCTTATTGTTCCATTCAAACTCCCAGAAATTAAAAAAGAACAAAATTATAACAAGTGCTATTATAACACCAAAGTACCCGGTCGTGCCATTTAAACTAGAAGTAAACAAGATAAACAAATGTTAACAAGAATACACTAAATGATTTTATACAACACTTTTATAATCATTTCTCAACCCCCTTTTTTTTTACACTTGAAGTCATGGGAATCAAAGTTAAATCAGTGTCAATAACAAATACAAACCAAGGAAAGGGAAGTTAATGAACGCTTGAAGCAATAGTCCTAGAAATAATTATACCACAACCAAATAAGTTGGTCTACAAGCAGAAATATTGATAGACACCTAAAAATTATGCCCAAGTAGAATAACTTCAAGGCAAGGAAAGCAGCCATCACATGCAAGTCTTCACATGCACATCCAACAGTACCAACCCCCCTTCATTTCCTCCTCCATTTGATCACACAAATCTAGGCATATCTTTTGCTCCAATTTTTTCTTAAACTATTGCTGCTCGTACTGGAGTTCCTATCTTAGTCTTTTTATCTCATGCAGCAAATTTCGTTTAAATTGATAGTGCATCAACTCGATTTCAAATCATCTTACTTTGGTTGCAAAATCCTTCAACGATGTCACAAAGGATCCTTTTCCCCACACCTTACACGACCTTGTTTCTCCACTCTAGAAGTAAAAAAAAATATAAGAATTTAATAGATAAAGACCTAATATCTGGTGATGAACTAGGAAAAAGAATATTCATTTTATCCATCAAAATTATAGACTTTGAACGATTCTCATTTAAAATGAATGAAACAAGAGGGCTTAATATCCCCATTTCATGTTTATGAGATTACATAAAACAATGGGCTATAAGCTCAGTCACTTCAATAGAAAACAATAGAAAGGTTTCATCCTTTTCCCAATCTTGAAAGAAAAAGAATAACTAATTTATGCCCAAACATAGAAGAACAACATCTAAATCTTAAAAGCCCCGCGTACACATATCAAAAAGAAAACAAAAACATCATGATCTTTAAAAGAATTCTTGAGAATGAAACATGAATACACCTTAGATGCACAACATTAGTATGTTTAAAACTTGTTAAAACTTGCACAACATTTTGGGAGTTTCCAAAAATTCAATTGTGATTGGAGGCAACAAAAGCACTAGATAATTACTTATTGGATTTATGACCTCTATAATTTTACTATTTATTGATTGGCATTATGAATGTTGAGATATAACATTTGCTAAAAGCTTGCTAGTATGTGAACTACAATTTGCTCAAGGCAAAATACACTACACCAAAAAAAAAAATTTTTTAAAAACTCTAAAATTTTCATGACATACTGATACCTTTGATATCGCAACCTACATTAGGGTAGAGATAACAAAGATCCAAAGCAATTGAAGGAATCGACTTCACAAAGCGAATAAGTACAAGCCACTCGTATGCTAAAACATCATCAATTAGCACAGCTTAAACAAAATTAACAGAAGCACAGAATAAGAGTATATATATGTTACATATAAGATATGTATGTGGATAATTCAATAATATGGACAACAAAAGTCAAAAGGAAAGTAAATCAATTTCAGCTTTTTATAAAGATTTTATACAAAGGGAAAATCAAACTCTTTCTTGCATATTCAAAGGAAGACAAGCACAATTTAACAAAAAAAAAAGAAAACTGATTCCAAGTCAATCTTGCACAATTCAGCCTAGCTAATTTCCGAGTGTTCAATTTTAACCTAATTTGGGCATTTACAATATAAAAAACTCTTCTTCAAAAACTCATACCTACTTACAATTGAAACCCCCTGGAGCTCTTCAACTTACACTACCCTGTAGCCTATTTGGTGTTGTTGGGTTTGAGCTATTCCTAATCACTTTTTCGAGCTTCATCTTCCTCTAAGCTTGCCCTTGCTAAACGTCTGCTGTGGAAATTTAGGGGTTAAGTGAGGTAGAGTGAAGTAGAGAGAAGTCACTATGTTCAGACGAGATATTTTTACCTTGATTTTCTCTCTCTAGGATGGACCAGGACTTATATTTGTGGAGAAGTATCTTATTGAGGAGAAGGGTTGGGTTTATGAAAGAATTGTCATACTTAAGAGTGGGGAAAAAGTGAAATGTGAAATGTGTAAGAAGTCTCAAAAAGAAGGAGGAAGCTTGAAAATGGAAGTGGGAAAGTGAAAATAAAACAAGGAAAAAGTATTGTGATATATAATATTATTTAGATATTAAACATAATATTTAAATATTTATTTATAATTTTTTGAGTTCATATCTAATCTTTAAATTACTTAAATTAGATAAGGATTTGCACTGTACTGTTGAAAGGGATCAAGGAGCTATCTTAGCATTGGTGGAGCTATCATGGAAGCCATCAAAGGAAGGGTGCATTGAAGATGAAGTTCATGGAAGAAAACATGCTTATATGCACTTGTAGTTCAAGAATGAGAGAACTTCAATTCTAAGGAATGAAGCCAAGTAGAAGAACTTGTACTTCAAATACAAGTCTGATGCTTCAAAAATGAAGAAAGTTTTGGATCAAATGGCTCGTAGAATGGAAGATATTGAAGCTTCCTTTCGAGGTGTTCTTACAAATTCATGGAGATTTACTTACAAAGATTTACACTTCAAGTTTAAGGCTAATGAAGAGTCGAAGTGGCTTGAAAAACACACCATGGAACACCTAAAATCAAGCCATGACAACCCAAGAAGAAAGAACCAAAGAAAGCCAAGAAAACAAGCAAAATGGAGCCAAAACGAAAAAGGAGGAGTGGAGATCTAGCGAACCATCCGATCAGTCAACAGGTGCCGAACATAATTGAAGACAGACAAAGTCCAGTCTAGTAGCCATCTGGTGGCCGATGGTGGTGGATCTGGCTTCGGATGCCCTCCGAGCAGTCTGACCCATGTTTGGTTTTTGATGGTTTTTATGATTTTTTTTTTGTTATTTTTGATATGTATTACGAGTAGTTAAGTGTATACACCCGTAGCACGAATAATTTAGGTCATTTGATGTTCTTGGAGTATATATACTCCTTATCTTGTCTTTCTCAAACAATTCCACAAACATGATTTTATCAAATTAAAGAATTCCTTTGGATCAAACTTGATTTTTTAGTGAGTGTTCTTCATATGATCTCTTAGGGTTCTTGAACAACTACGCTAGGTCTTTTCTTCACTTTGTTTAGGGTGTTGATTTGTCTACCAATATCAAGACAATGGTTGATGATTGAAAAACATCATAGGTCATTATGCTAACTTGAATTTCTAGATGAGTCTTGGGTGAAATCTTTCAAGTTGGCGTGTTCTTGATGAAACCCATTTCAAAGAAATCAAATTAACTATTCATATTGACATTTATATTTGTCTTTTTTAACATAATACTGAAGTAGAGTATTGATATTTTTATTTTTCATATTAATATTTTCAAATATATAGATATTAATAGAGTTGGAATATTTAAATTAATAACACATAAGTTCAATTTTACAATATCCAGAAACGGGGTAGCTTTGCTACAGACCATACAATCAGAATAGATTGGAATCATTTTAATAAAAGAGATCAATCACATTCTTATTAGCATAAGGTATCAACGATTTCTTTGACGAATTCTTTAAATAATGTATTTCTAATAATATGCATAGATAAATATTTTATCTACTTCCAACGGATATTAAATGAATTAGCGATTTTCTTTTTAGTGTTTTATATATATATATATATATATTTATACACGGTTTTGCTAAGAGTATATCCGTTAGTAGAGTATATATAACGGATATATATATATATATTTATATTTATATATATATATATATAAAGTCATAGATAATGGAGTTGTTTTTTAAGGTAAGTTATGATGATTCATAATATGTATATATTGGTCATGTTAATTAGGGAAAGTTATTATTAGAGATTATACCTATTAATAAGAAGAGTTAAAAATTACATGTATAAGAAGGTTGTGAATATTGTTTATTTTACTAGTATTGTTCATCTATGTATTCTTTGGCACTAAAATTCACTAGGAAACAAGTACTACCTCCATCACCAAAATTTTCTTGTCAATAATTGTAAGTTATTGTTATTAGTTAGTGAGGTCTTTGATGGTATTTTTTCTATATTACTTTTTTAATGATCTATAGTAAAATAGTGTTCAAATTTTTTGAAGGAGGATGAGAGGACATTTTAGAGAAAAAGAACTTATAGTAATTTTTGTAGAATGAAGGTTGATGACTTATATTTAGTGACGGAGGGAGTAATTTAATTTCTGTATATGGGGATGGCATATTGAACACCTACATTTGTGGGCTTCTAGTGGTAAATATAGGACAAGGAAGGTGCCAAATGGAGGGGAAATGGACACAAAGCTAAAATTTCTTTTTACATCTCTGAAATAAAAGGTACAAACATTAAGACACAACATCAAAGCTTTCGTCGTGTCAACCACTTAAACCAGCTATCTAACTTCTACATCGGAAAAACCAATTGCCTTTCTTGTTTCTCTTTAAAAACAACACTGAAGCAAATTGGCTTCCCTCACCCAACAAAACCTACGAATTCACTGGCATAGGAGTTCTGTAGGAGCTTCTTCACCACCCAAAAACACCTAGCTCACTAGAATCGGGCGTGTGCTAGGTGTCGTTATTGTTGAATATTACTTGAGTTGGATTTTTACGAAAACAGTAAAGTAGCAAAATTTATTGATCGTTTTGCAATTTGGGTTCCTATTAATATGGATTGAGGTGGCAAGAATCGCTGACTCCGTTTGTTCTTATGCTACTCAGGTGTTAGGGATTTCAAAGCTAGAACGACTTGCCCTAGCTAGTGGCATTGATTTCAGAGGGCTAGAAATCCATGTTTTGGGGAAGACTCCATCTGGGCATCAAATTGGTTAGTTAATTTTGCTTCCATTTTTTGTTCTTTTCTAGGCTGTTGGACTTAATTTTCTTCGGTTATTGCAATTTACCTTTTGGGGTGAATCGGTGTAATTTCATACCTTTTCATTGACAAACTATTGTAAAGATAGAGACTTTTTTTTTTTTTTTTTTTGCCTCCTAAATTTCTCTACTCACTGTTGAGGAAAAACCAGTATGTATTATTGAGGCTTACTCTTGTGGGAGTTAGAATTGCTTGCATTAGTCTTTAATATATTTTCTTCTATAAGAAATGCCTTTGATGATTTGCTTGAATAATGACCCTTTGTGCTGCAAGACTGAAATATTTTGGTCTAAAATTTGGAGTGTTTTTCTTAGGATGTTTGCATTATACAACCAAATGTCAATTCTATTTTTCTATTTCTTTTCTTGGTATTAGAGATATTCTTGGTCAATTATCATGGTCTTTGGAGATCCTGAACAAACACAACAAGCTCATTCACTTGCCCCGTCAACACTACAATGACAGCTCATTCATTTGCCTTGTTAGTAACATGTCACCTGAGATAACTTCAAAAATGACAGATTATAAAACTATAAAGGTGAATTACAAAAGATAAGAGGGGGGGGGGGGGAATGAAGATGGATGAGTACATTAACAAACTAAAAGACATAACTGATATGTCCAGATGTTGAATGCTGCCTATTGTTGTTCAAATAGAGTCCAAGGAGCATGGAGCATATAACCTGGATGAAGATGGATGAGTACATTAACAAACTAAAAGACATAACTGATATGTCCAGATGTTGAATGCTGCCTATTGTTGTTCAAATAGAGTCCATGGAGCATATAACCTGGATAGAGTTTAACTCATATGATTGCTAATCTTAACTCTATTGTCATTGACATGATCGATCTCCATTTTAGATCTTCAATTCCTTTTCATTTTGGTGAATCAGAACTCATTTTAGTTTCACTTAAATGAGTCATGACTAAAAGTTGTAAAATGGCAATAATAGGTGATCTAGGCTCATCTAGAATTTGTAAAATTTGTAAATTATGATTTTAAAAATACTAGGGAAAGAAGAGAGCAATTTTTCTTGTTCCACTAACAACCCAAAGCATCAAGAAAACCAAAAGTTGTCAATTAGAAAACTACTTACTAAATATTGCAAGAAAAACACTCTCTCACTTCTAAAATCCCGAACCCAAGTGTTCCTTGATTATTAGAAAGAAAAGCATTGGTGCTTTTATAGTTTGAAGATATGGTCGAAATTGTCAAAAGAATTTAAGCAAAAGCTAACACCATAGTGTCCTGATTATGAACCTTCTAGTGAACATCACATGGTTACCTTGCAAGATAAGGTTAAGGCAAGATCAAGAGAGTGAAAAAGAGAACAATATTAAAAATAAAAAGGGGGAAAAAAAGAATAAGGTTTCAAGAGAGACATTAATTTATGAATATTACCATAATAAGAATTTATGTTAACTCTATTCCCCAACTTGAAGCTTACAACCTACAGAATGCTTAAAGCTATAAAGATATGTAACGAATGATCAAATTAAATTATCTAATCAAGAATGATTAAAATTTTGCAGAAAGTCAAAGAAAAAAAAAAAAGGCTTCATCCCTTCCAGTGACTTTCTTATTCTCTGCGGGTATAATTGCCCGGTAAACACATCCTTTGACTCTAAACCTATAGCTGCAAGAAATCCAAACAAATAAAATGTTTCATTGTATATCAAAACTCAGATGAGTCATGACTAATACAGTTCTTAGGTGAATTCATGTTAATTAAATCATGTCTTAATTTTTTACACTTTTGCTTCTGTTCCCTCCATGTCTTGTCAACTCTAAGCTATCCGGTTCAATCTTGTGAGGAAAAAAAAGAAAAAAATTAACACTTAATTCATTTTACCTGGGAATGTCATAAGTTTTTTACCTAATTATTCCCCTTGTGTTTTAATGGAGCTTTTATCGATCTTCACTAAGTATGGCTTATCTGACTTCATTTCCTGCATTCTATGTCCTTGTACTTGTCATATTTCTGCAGATGGAAATGGAATATGAATCTAAGGTTAGCAAGTCATCGGCTTCAGATTCTAATAGCTATTTGTTGGAAAGAAAATTAATCTTGATGCTCCTTCTAGATTTTACCCTTCTCACTATATTCTGATGGTCAACCACATGAAGACTGATATATATCCAGAGTTGATTAGGCTTTTCATACAGAAATGCACTAGTATTTCAGCAAAAGCAGTGGTATTCCCAAGCCTTCCATCAGTTCAGTATACAAGTGGAGCGATTATCTTAGCTTGAGGAGAAATGGAAATTCTTGAATATGTTGTATCAGCAAGGGGAAGGTAATTATTGATTACGGATTTTACAGATTCTGTTTTTACGCTTCTTAGGTTATAAAGTTGATGTGATTCTTAAAGGAAGAAGATTTTTAGTGTTCATTTATTCAGAAATCAATCAAAAGAAATGAAGGAATTATCAGAGATTCAAGGGGGATTAGACTGACTTTTGTCGGTGATTCAACAATAACCAATCTCTTGATTTGGTATACACTTCAATACCTCACCCCCAAAGTGATTGAATGCAACTTTGTGCAGTGATTCAAGAACCCTAAGAGGAACTCTCAAGAACACTCAAGAAAGATCATATTTGATTTTAAATTTGATTGAAATTCCAATGGAATAGTGTTTGTCTAAAAGTTGTCTTCAAATTACAAATAAGAGACTATTTGCAGTGTAGGTGGTAAGAAGCCCTAATTTGGTCTTACAAATGGTCAAAAGACCATAAACCCACTTAAAATAAGTCAAATGACCAAAAGGAATGAAGAAAAGTCAATAAAAATAGGGTAAAAATAGCATTAAGTGAACAGGGGACGGCTGATCTAGTGCCAATTGGAACTTGGAAAGCACCAGATGGTGAGCCGACTTGCTTTCAGAAATCGGACAGAGAGCTTCTGGCACATGATCCCGTGCCGGATAGGTGCTGTGGTGCATCGGATGGCACGATCTGCTTGCCCTTATCACACTTTCGTGCCTTTCGTCTCTCCAACTCTTGCCATCTTCGAAATGGTCCATGCCAACTTCATCCCAAGCCTTCCTAGGCTTCCCAACTTGACTTCCAAGGTTCCCAAGGCCATGATATTCATTTAGAAACCTCCCACCATCATCTTCAAGGCCTTGAATCTTCCACAAGTTGTAATCCTTCCTTGTTTGTTCTTCATCTAACTTCATCTCCTTGAAGATGACTTCAAAGTCAAGTAGTTCCTCCTGATTTTGTATGAATGTCACCAATGACCTCTTCATCTTTGATGCCCTTGATCTTGTAATATGTACCGGATGCATTGATGGAGCTTGATCTCATTACCAAAATTTATCCTCTTAATGATTTGGAAGGGACCATCTCCTCTTTGATCAAGTTTAGTCCTCTTAGCTTGTGGAAATCTTTCTTTCCGTAGGTGAATCCAAGCCCAATCTCCCACTTCAAATCTCATAGGCCTTCTACTTTTGTTGTGTTGCTTGGCATAGCGTTGGTTTTGCAATTGAATGTTCTCCCTAACTTGTTCATGCTTTTGCTTCACCAAATAGGCTTTCCTCTTGCCATCTGGACTATATACTTCACTCAAAGGTAAAGGAATCTAGAGGAATTAATGGATTAAAACCATATACCAATTCAAAAGGAGAAAAGTGAGCAGAAGAATGCACACATCTAATATAGATAAATTTAATGAATGGTGACAAATCTTCCCAAGACTTCACATTCCTTTCGATGATGGCCCTAAGCATAGTATCCAAAGTCCTATTAACCACCTTTGTTTGGCCATCCATTTGAGGGTGACATGTAGCAGAAAGCAACAAATTGGTTAACAATTTCCTCCAAAGGACTTTCCAAAAGAAACTCAAAAATTTTGTATCTCTATCATTCATAATGGTTCTAGGAATACCATGCACTCTAACAATTTCTTTAAAGAACAAGTTAGCCACATTGTGACCAGCAAAAACTTTAGAGCATGGAATGAAGTGAGCCATTTTAGAAAATATATCAACCACCACAAGAATTGAATCTTTACCCTCCTAGTCCTAGGCAAACCAAGCACAAAATCCATAGATGCATCTTCCCAAGATGCAATAGGTATAAGCAAAGGCATATAAAGACCATGTGGTTTAAGAGTAGACTTGGAGTTCTTACAAACAATGTAATTTTCACATATTTTCACAACATCTCTTTTCATATGAGGCCAATAAAAGTGTTCTTGCAATATGCTCAAAGTCTTAGAAATGCCAAAATGTCCCATTAGGCCTTCCCCATGGCTCTCAATGACAAACAATTTTCTCAAGGAACATTTAGGCACACAAAGCTTTTCTTCTGTAAACAAATACGCATTTTTGCAAATAAAACTTATCAGCACACCCTTTTCATAAGAAATGAACACATCTTTGAAATCATCATCAACATACAACTCTTTAATTAGCGTAAAATCAAGCAAATCAGCACCAAGGGTAGAAATCAAGGTATAGCTCCTAGAGAGTGCATCCACCACAATGTTTTCTTTATCGTGTTTTTACTTGATCACATAGGGGAATATCTCTATGAACTCCACCCATTTTGCATGTCGTTTGCTCAACTTGGTTTGTCTTTTCAAGTGTTTGAGGAATTCATGATCGGTCTGTATCACAAACTCCCTTGGCCATAGGTAATGTTGCCAATTGCGCAACGACCTAACCAAAGTAAAGAGTTCTTTTTCATAAGTAGAGTAGTTCAAATTAGCACCATTCAGCTTTTCACTAAAGTAAGCTATAGGTCGACCCTCTTGCATTAAAACCGCTCCTATCCCTACCCTTGAAGCATCACATTCTATTTCAAACAATTTAGAGAAATAGGGTAGAGAAAGAATGGGGGCACATGAAAGTTTGGAATTAAGAAATTGAAAAGCTTGTTCTTGTTCTGTCACCCACCTAAACACACATTCTCCATGTTCCATCCTTCTTGGGCACAAGTAAAACCGGTACCACACAAGGGCTCATGCTCTCCCTAACATAGCCTCTGGAAAGGAGCTCTTCCACTTATCTTTGTAGCTCCTTAAACTCCTTCGGATTGGTCCTCTAGGCTGTTTTGTTGGGTAAAGGAGCTCCCGGTATCAAATCTCTTTGATGCTCAATCCCTCTTATTGGTGGCAAGGCTTGTGGAAGCTTTTCCGGAAAGACATCTTCAAATTCCTTCAAGATAGAACAAACTTCACTAGGAAGAGATGTGTTAGTCTCATCATCAAAAGTAGTAGATACCAATGAATGTTTATACATAAGTAAGACTAAAGGCTTGAAGTTCACCTCTCTTTCTTTTGCATAAAAACTTATTTTCTCTCCATTTTTCCTCTCGGTTTCTCCCTTGTTCTTTTCACTCTCTTTTCTGTCCAATTTTACTGCCCTTCCCTCCAGATTTTTTAGTCCTTATCTTCTCAGTTTTTTTCCCCTCAATTTTTCTCCGTTTTCCCTAATTTTCTCTTTTTTCTTTTCCTTCATAAAATTCTTTCATTCTGTCAAGAATCTTTCTTTGATCCATGTAAGCTTCATGAGGCTTTAAAGTTCTCAAATGTATCTTCCTTCCATCAAATTCCAATGTATGCTTGTTCTTGAAACCATCATATATCACCTTCCTATCATATTTCCCTAGTCTACCAAGTAACAAGTGTGTTGCTTGCATAGGCACCACATCACAAAGCACTTCATCTTCGTATTTTCCCATAGAAAATGAAATTCTCACTTGATTTCTAACCTTTACTTCACCACTATGATTCAACCATTGAAGCTTGTAAGGTTTAGGATGATCTAGGCATGGCAATTTCATCTTTTCAACCACGTATGAACTTGCAACATTCACACAACTACCACTATCCACTATGACACTACAACAATGGCCTTGTATCAAGCATCTTGAATGGAATAAGTTTTCCCTTTGTAAGTCCTCTTCCTCACTAGCTTGTGTACTAAGTACCCTCCTCATCATATACATTTGCTCACAATCTCCTCCATTAGGATCAAAATCATCTCCTTGCTCTTCAACTTCAACCATGGTTTCTTACTCTTCTCCTTCACTAGCCGATTCTACCAAGCCTTTGTTGTTCAAGATGATGTTCCTCTTATTTGGACATTGGTTGGCATAGTGTCCTAAACCTTGGCATTTATGACACTTAACATCTCTAGCCTTGTAAGGTGGAAGTTGGCCCTTTTCTTTGTCTCCTTGAGGCCTCTTGTTCTCTTGAAACATTGGTTGGAAACCACCCTCTTTTGCTGGAAATTTAGGAGCCATTTCAGCCTTCTTAGGCCAAGTATTTGCAGCTTCGGTTGATGAATTTCCATAGCTTTGTGAGATGTAAATTCTCCCACCGTGGTTGCAATTTCAATATCCATCTATCCAAACCCGAACACTCATAATCTGAAATTTTGCCCAAGACTTCAACAAGAGATTCAAACAGTGACTAATGACGATGATTGTCTTCCAATATGATCTATTAGTTTGGATTTCTTCAACCCAAATCAATTACCCTAGCCAAGCATTGATAAA
>JAOXNR010053525.1:0-14077 GCA_028571225.1 Parsonsia alboflavescens
GTCCACGCACATCCTCCATGTGCCATCCTTCTTTGGTACCAACAAAGCAGGCACTACACAGGGACTGATGCTCTCCCGAATAAATCCTCTATCAAGTAACTCCGTAACTTGTCGCTTCAGCTCCTCATGTTGCAGTGGGGACATTCGGTAATGCGCTTTGTTCGGGAGGATAGATCCCGACATTAGATCTATCTGATGCTGGATATCTCTCAATGGGGGCAACCCATCTGGTAACTCTTCCGGCAACAAGTCTGCAAATTCAGTCAACAACTCTTGAACTTGTTCTGGGATCTCCAACTCGGCCCCACTACTGTCTGATTTCAAAGAGTTAATCGCAACTAAAGCAAAACAAAATTCGGACTCAATTACCTCTTCTTTAAATTCCTTCCGTGGCAGGCAGATAATTGTCTTCTTACTGTCAACCATTCCTTCTCACATGGGTACCACTTTCTTTGGCCCTTGATTGATGGTATAATAGTGTAAGAATCCATCATACGTCACATGATTGTCGTATTGCCATGGCCTACCAAGTAGCAAATGTGAGGCATCCATCGGGATGACATCACAGTAGATAGCGCTAGAATACTGAGGTCCACACGAGAATTCCACCCGGAACCGCTCCTAAACCCTAACCTCGGTATCATTATTTAACCACCCCAACCGGAATGGCACTGGATGAGGTTCTGTCTTCAACTGAAGCTTCTGCACTGCCGTTTGCGAGATTATATTCTCACAACTTATTGTAACAATAATCACACGGCATACCTTCCCTTTAATTGTGCACCGGGTTGTGAAGATGTATCTCCGTTTCTAATCTTCATCGGCTTTGGGAGCTAAACAAATCCTCCTCAAAACCAAACTATCTCCCCTGATATCCTCAGGTGCGACATAGCATGTATCCTCCTCTTCAAACACATCATCACCAACATACTCTTCAGACTCTTCTTCAATACCCTCCTAAATCAGTAACTGCGACCTTATCCTCAGACACTCATTTGCATAGTGCCCTAGCTGCTGACATCTGTGGCACTTCACATTAGCTTTATTACTAATGGAAGACTTATTCGGAGCATTACCTGACCCTTGTACCCCACCTCTTCCGAACTGATTTTGGGTTGAAGAGCTACCCACTCGTGTTGTCGAAGAGCTACCTACCGGAGAAACACGGGGAGGAGGAAAACCTCTCCCAAATCTAACACTTTTGTCGTTGGCCCTCGCTAGACTCTTCTCCACAACTTGTGCCTTTGTCTATGCATCCGTGATAGCGTTAAAGGTATGGACCTGTAAAGCATCATGAATAGCAGGCCGTAGCCCATGGAGGTATCGAGCCACGAGCTGTTCTTGAGTTTCGCGCAATTGATTCTTCACCACCATCCGATAAAACTCAAGCTTGTATTCTTCAATGCTCCGAGAACCCTGCATCAAGCTCTGAAGATTCTGGAACATAGTCTGCCGGTAATTGAAGGGCAAAAACTCCTTGCGCATCTCCCTCTTGAATTCCCCCAAATGGTCCAAAACTGGAAGGCCATCTAGGTATCTCTGATATCTGAAAGATTGCCACCATTCGACAGCCCCGTCCTGGAACCTCATCTCCACCACAGATACATTCTTTTCCACCGGAACCTCCTTCAACGAAAAAAGTTCATCCACAAAGCTCATCTAATCTAAAAATTCTTCAGGCGACAACCCTCCTAAAAAATCAAGAACCTCCATCTGAAACCCTAGATCCCAATGGGGAACGAATGGTTCTCGTTCGTTGTCTCTTGGCAGTTGGTAGCCGCCCTTCATTCCCCTCGGCCAAACCCTAGGCTGTTCACGCAGCGGCCGCTCGAGTTCGTCTTCAACATCTTCATCCACCCCTTAATGCAATCCGTCAACTTCGGCCTATTCTGGTTGTGGGCTTGGCTCCAGCCGCTGCACCATCTGTGTCAAATCCCATAACTGGTGTTCACGGCTCCCTCTCTCTAGTTGCATCTCCCTTCGCAACTCTTCCCTGTCGCGCCTGGACTCTTCCCGATCCTATTGCATTGCTTCGATTAATGCAGCAATGTTCTATTCGAGATTACCTCCTGCCATGGGGCGTGGAATGACTGATTTGGACAGACGGATCTGGACAGAATGATTTTGGATGGATCTGTGCTCTGATACCAACTGATGCAATCGGAAACAGAATCTGAAGAATCGATCTTGTTCAGAAACTTCCAAAACAAGAAACAAAAATAAATCCTGATCCAATTTTCTTTCTTATCAAACTTCAACGCAAGTAGTTAGAAGACGAAAATTAAAATCAAGCAAAAATGAATTTTGGAAGTAGTCGAAAATCGCAAAGCCGAAAAGAGGCAACTTTAATTCATCAAAACTGTTTGAAAAACAATCAGCCGAAAACGAAATTTAAAGGCAAAACAAAACCTAACCCTAATCAGAAAGGAAAAGTAAAGAAATTGCAAAAAAAACCCCTAGAAAAATAGTAAATTACGAAACTGTCACTAAAAACTATAAAATTACGACAATGCCACTGAAAATAGAAAATTGCCCAAAACACCATTGAAACGACTCTGGATGGCCGAAATACGCCTTGCATCATAGCAATGACTTTGGTTCATTAGGCCATTTCGGGTCACTTAGTCAGATTTCAGCCCGATCCGAGTTCGTTTCAATCGTCTCGGGAATCATGCCCGACATCAATTCAGTGTTTCAAACAGCTCTCGTAGTCTTCTTCAAACGTTCTGAACGCCGTGGAGCTGATTGTGGAACCAAAACTTACCCCGCATCTGAAACACCTTGATCAGTAACCAGCTCTGCGGCACATCAAAACCCAAACAATGACAACAATGCATCAAGACCCTAGAGGTCTAGGGGAAGTCATGTCTCTGTTCCAGTCGACCTCTTGGAACACATGGTTTTAGCAATAGAATCAATATTGGGAAGAAGGGACTATGTATCAACCGAGCAAAGTCCGGCAAGATCTCAGATGGAAACCCAGCAACTTAGAGATTCAAAGCAGTTGAATAACATACAATTGGATCCACCCCCACCTCCAAGGGCAAGAAGCGACCTTCCACAGGCCCAAACTCAAGATGGTGAAGGTCAAGAAGCAGAGCCCATTTAGGAAGGAGCTCATGGCTAAGGATCCAAGAAAGGGGCAACACAGAACAAGCACCACCGAAAACTGACCTCAAAGAAACTTTACTCAATGGTCATAATTATGATCTGCGACATAGACTTAATCGAGCATCAATTTATAGAAATCAAAGACAAGCAATGAGCCTAGATGAGCAGGGGAGCTCGCTAAGAACTCCTCTAGGAGAAAGGAGACCTCCTAGGCGAAGCCTGATTGAAAAAAGAAGCAACGAAGCCCAGGGGTAACCTTGAATTCATTCAGAGTAACATGGACTTGTCAGAACCATCAGCATTTGTCCACAACATCAGGACAACTCGAATGCCTCCAGGATTTAAAGCACCACAGGTCGAGGTGAAATATGATGGCTCATGTGAACCATTGCAACACACTGACGAATACTTTTCTTATATGGAGATGTTAGATTATCCCATCCATGTTAAGTGCCGAGCTTTATAATCCATATTGCCCAAGAAAGCACAATCATGGATCAAAAGTATTCTAGAGGCAAGCATCTCGAGCTGGACCCAGCTAAAGTAGTTATTTCTAAAAAACTATCAAAGCTGCAAGGGTCAGTAAAAGCACCAAGAGTTACTGCAACTAATTCAATAAGTAGAAAAACGATGTAATCTTTATCACTGCTTTTAATCGAGGATTGCAAGGGGGTATGTGCCCCTCAAACTAGCAAAAGAACCTATAAAAACTTTAAATGAGCTACAAATGTTCTTGGAAAAACTTATTAAGGTAGAGGAAATAGTGGTCCAAAAGAAGATTCCAGGCTTCACACCAACAACCAAAGAGTCTAAGGGACGACCTAAGAGTCCTTGAACGTCCAAGAGAGACAAGAATGATTCTCACCCAAAAGGAGGATCTTCAAAGAAGAAAATAAAAATAGTTCCAGACCTAGTGACTACCCCTTCGATAGCCTCGAGAGCAGAAATTTTGGTCATTAGGGAAAAGAAAGGCCTTTTGAGACCACCAAGAACTCTTAAAACTCCATTGTCAAAAAGAGATATGACAAATTTCTGTCATTACCATAAAGACTATGGTCATCTCAAATAGGACTATTCGACCTCGAACGAGAAATTGAGAGATTGATTGAAGAAGGCCACTTGCAAGAGTTCCTGGCAAAAAATGTAGGTCCTATGAATCCAATCAGAGAGATCAATGCAATCAAGAGGAGGCTAAAGCAAGCTAAAAAAGCAGATGCAGATCCCCTCATGGTTTCTTTCTAAATTAGAGGATTTTTAGTAAGAAAAATCTTGGTAAATATTGGGAGTGCAGTGAATGTCCTATACAAAAGGGCATTTGATCAAATGGGAATAGACAAGAGCAAGCCGCTAAAGTCAGATTCAACTTTGACAAGCTTCAGTGGCAGCAGCCGACCTATGTTGAAGGAATTTTGCAAGTTCCAACTACAGTCTATGTAAACGACAAAGGAGTTACAGAAATCATTGACTGGCTAGTGGTATATGCACTAGAAAGATATAATGCAATTCTCTGAAGGAAGGGTGTCATGGACCTGAAGTCTGAAATCTCCTTATTAAACTATTGCATGAGAATCCAAGTTGCTGACACCTGGATTACCTTGGAAGGCGATAGGAACGTAGCTTCAAAATGCTACCTCGTTGAAGAGGATACGAAGACCTCAGAAGCAACCTCAAAGGTTGATTTTATTAAACTACCTCTGGGTGAAGAAAAATCCAAAATCCAAGTAGCTAGCAAAGATGAAAAAGTTTTTCTCAATCCCAAGTTCCCCAAGAAAGGAATAAGGATAGGAGAGCTATTACCTTCCAAGATCAAAGGAAAACTATTCGATTCACTCCAAGAGTATTTAAGGTTTCTCATTTGGTGACCTACTGACCTCGAACGCAGAGATAGGAAAAATAGCAAAGCACAAGGTTGGTCTCAGACTAGGAGTCAAACCAGTCAAACAAAATAAGAGGTCCTTTGCTCCAGAAAGAAACCAGGTCATAGCTCGAGAAGTCCAAGCTCTTCTTGATGCTAGAATCTTGAAAGAGGTCGTGTATCCTAAATGGCTTGCCAACCCAGTGGTCTTGCCAAAGAACAAAAGGAGATGGAGGATGTGTGTAGGCTTCACTACACTCAGTAAGTATTTCCAAAAAGACTCATACTCACTTTTGGAGCATCTACCAGATGGTTCATTCAACAGTTGGATATCAGTGGCTTTGTTTCTTGGATGCTTTCAAAGGATACCATCAAATCCCAATGGCGTTGGAAGACATGGAAAAGACCTCATTCATAACTGAGATCGGAACTTACTGTTACACCAAAATGCCTTTTAGTTTGAAGAATGTAGGGGTTGAATTCTAGTGAGCTATGCCAAAAGTTTTCAGGAAACATCGAGGTCTACGTAGATGGCATTGTAATGAATTCCAAGGCCTTAGATGACTTTATTGAAGATATTAGAGAGACATTTCAAATATTGAAAGCTTTTCACATGAAACTCAATCCTAAGAAATGCACTTTTGGAGTTTCAATAGGAAAATTTTTGGGCTTCATGATATCAAAACAAGGTGTTAACACAAATCCTAATAAGATAAAGACACGTCTAGATATGGAACCTCCCAGAAACATCAAAGAAATCCAGAGCTTAATAGGGAAGATGGAAGCATTGAGTAGCTTCATCAGCAAAATGGCCGACAAGGGAGAGAAGTTCTACAATGTCTTGAAAAAGCCGGATGGATTCCAGTGGTCGGATGATTGTCTAATTACATTCATGAAGCTGAAAGAATTCCTGGGAAAGCCTCCCCAACTTGTTTCACCAAGACTTGGAGAAGAACTTCTGATGTACCTCACTGTAACCCAGAAAGTTGTATGCTAGGTAATCTTAGTAGAAAGGTTAAGTTTGCAATTTCTTGTTTATTATGTAAGTTGTCTCTCGCGGAATCCAGAAATTAGTTATCTCGACCTCGAAAAGTTTATGTACCTCATTATCATTACGTCAACGAAACTTAAGCCGTATTTGGAATCTTACTCGATCAGAGTATTGACAAATTTACCATTAAAGTAAGCATTGGCAAAACATGAGCTATCAGGTAGAACAATGAAGTGGTCACACAAGCTCTCATTGTACCAAATTGATTTCGAGCCAAGAAAAGCCGTCAAGGCCCAATCTCCCAAACTTTGTGGAAGAATGTACAAGAGTTCCACTAGAGCTTGCTGGCACTTGCGAAACTAATGTGTTGACCATGTATACAGATGGCTCTACCAAGAAAGAAAATTCGAGATTTATATTGATCAGCCTCGAGGGAGTGAGAATCCCTTACTCTGTGAAATATAACTTCCCAACCTCGACTAATGAATCCAAGTATGAAGCTCTCTAGGCAGGTCTAATACTCACAAAACCTTTGACAGTGCAAAAATCGCATGTAAAAACTCATTCACAAGTCATAGTCAGCCAGGTCATTAGAGAATATGAGGCTAAGGAAAAAAATATGATTAAATATCTCAAAAAAGTGAGAGATATAGCATCAAAACTTGAATACTTCCTCATTAAAAAAATACCTAGAGAGCAAAATGCAAAAACTGATACACTATCTAAAGTCTACCGAAAGCAATACCAAAGCCAAGCTACTGGTCAAACAGCTATATTCTCCGAGATAAGTCAAGAGGAAAACTTGGTCATAGAAGACCAAGCAGACTAGAGGTACCCTATTTACAAATTCCTCAAGGATGGCGAGCTCATTGAAGAACTAAAAAAGGCTTGCCAAATCAGAAATTTTGCACCTCGCTATATCTTAATATGAGATGATGAAGTATACAAGAGATCATACACATGGCCATTACTCAAATGCTTGAGCAAAGGACAAGGAGAATAAGTCATTGAAGAGGTACACAATGGAATATGTGGATCACACATAGGAGCCAAAACCATGGCGAAAAAGATACTTAAGATTGGTTATTACTGGCCTTCAACGGTCTCAAATATTGAGAGGATCACGTAAAGATGAATAAGCTGCCGATTGCATGAAAACAATTCACATGTACCCCAGACAAGGTATCAATCTATCAACACATTGGTTCCATTTGATATCTGGGGCATTGACATACTAGAACCTTTTCCAAAAGAAGTGGGGGGGGGGGGGGTTCAATTCTTGATAGTAGCTGTAGAATACTTCACCAGATGGGTTGAAGCAGAACCAATGACAATTATTTCTTCACTGAAAGTGCAATATTTTGTCTAGAGAAATATTGTGTGCAGATTTGGAATTCAACGGGCTATCATCTCAAATAATCGAAGACAATTTGTTGGTGATCCTTTCAAGACCTTTTGTGAAAATTTGAACATAGAATAGAGATTGACCTTAGTTGCTCATCCTCAAGAGAATGGAATTGCCGAGGTCATGAATAGAATGATTCTGGAAGGTCGTAAGAAAACGCTCACCAAGATCGAGAGGGAAGGTCGGAAACCTTCTTGGCCAGAGGAAATTCCAAGTATCCTATTGGCTTATAGAACTACACCTAGAAAGGCTATCAGAGAGACTTCTTTCAGTTTGTGTTCTGGTGCAGAAGCAGTAATGCCAGTGCAGGTCAGAATACAATCCTTGAGATTAGTTGAATACAATTCAATCTCAAACAAGTGGGAGAGAAGGGCAGACCTAGACCTCCTTGAAGATGTCAAAAATAAAGCTATGGAAGCCTACAGAAGGTACAAAAACCAGGTCAAAAAGTTTTTCAACAAAGTTCAAAGAAAAACACTTTGCAGTTGGAGAAATGGTTCTCAAAAGGTCGGATGTTTTAAAGCAACAACAATTAACAAGGTTACAAGAAAGCTGGGAAGGACCTTATATAATTCAAGAAGTTAACAAAGGTGGAAGTTACGAGCTCGCTAATCTCAAAGGAAGACAACTTCTGAGGCCTTGAAATGTTTGTCATCTAAAAAAATTCTAGGCCTAAGACCTTCCAAGCTACACAAGCTTATTGATCAGCCCGGCGACCTATCAAAAATCTGTAACAATCTACTAATTAGCCTTTGCGACCTACTCGATTTCAAGTCCAGCAAGGTCACTTCACTGCTCAAAAATTTTACTTTATAAGCTCACTATAATCTGGAAAGATATCATTCCTATTCTATTTATGCAAGTTTGATCAAGGTTCTACCACAATAGTGTCTATGCAAGCATTTTCGATATATAACAGATGAAGGATTATCAAAGCTAAACACACAGATATAAGTAAAGAGGCCATAAACAGACCCCCTAGAATAGTAGATATATAAAATAAAAAAAAGAATGAGCTCAAAATGTGCATTGTATATAATGCAATCATCACCCAAATATATAAAAGAAGGCATGAAGAAAGGCACAAGAAGTCTTGAAAACACATATACTATTACGTATCAGTCTTTCTTTTTCTTTTCTTCGGGAGCTTTCTATGAACTTGAGGGGACCTGGCCTTCAGCAACCTTCTCTCTATCATGAATGCTCGATGGACCTGCTAGATAATCAATAACAATTTCAATGGCCACTTAGGGAATGATAGATAGCTCGGGCAAGATCAAGTGCTTCATATGGGCTTATGAAGGAAGGGATAATATTTAAGTAAGTCTCCATAATTGTGGAGGATTTTACCTAAAGGTTCAACAACAGCCAAAGAAGGGATGTCGTGGACTACCTTCTCATCAACAAGACCGACATCCTCTCACTGCTCATTGACCTCGGTCAACTCTGATATTGGAGAAGCTACTATCTCTCGATGCCAAGGAAGGGGCGCAACTTGATCAGGGTGGTTTAGACCAGCGTCCATATTCTCATCAACCTCCAGTCCTGGATTTTTGGCCTTTCAGCAATCTAGTTCCCTCAATGTATAGGCCAATCATTTGAGGGTGCATCGGGGATTCCATATGGGATTGAAAAGCTGGGAGCTCCTCAAGCTTATCCAAAGATAGGTTCCCTTCCTCATCACATTAAGCTCTAGAATTTTTTAATATGAGGCATCAGCTACAATCTAAGTTTCTAGCCTTGAAATACGAGCTCGTAGCTGCGCACCCAACTCAACTAGTTGAACATTTTTTTATCTTGCATCTTCCAGAGCAGCCATCTTCTCTCAATTCTAGATTGCACATTCATTAATATTCTTTTCAGTCTTAGCCAAGAGCCTAAATGCTTCATTTGCTGAAGAATTGGCACGCTCTTTAGCAGCAGCTAGCTTCTTATTCCTTTCCTCCAGAAGAGCCTTCTCATTCTTAAGGCTTTCAATCATGACAACCAGGTTTCTATCTTTCTTCTCTTCTTTGCAGCCTTTCACCCATGAAGACATGGCCCTAAATGAAGGATTAACAAAAATTGAGAAAGGGAAGAAGTCAATATTAGACACACAGAGAAGCTCGCTGAGACTAATAGAAAATTCTAATTAAAAAGGCTAAAAAGCTTAGAGCAAACTGTAGAGAAGCAGCGAATCTATCAAGCTCAATATCTGTGAGCTGTTTGCAGATTTCTTCATCAATGGAGGACAAGCACTCCATTAGAAAAAACTAAGCATGCAACCATTGAAACAAGGAGTCAACTAACTCCAAAGGCAAGTCAAGAACCCACCACTTGGCCTCCTTTCTAGACTGGGAAGACGGAACTTCTTTATATAAACTTTTCAAGGTCTTGGCGACCTCTTTAGTAGAGCAGCCATCGAATTCCACCTCTTTTTAGGAGGTAGCGGGACCCTTACCCTTTGGAGCAGCAGTAGTAGTAGAGACCTTCTTCTAACCAGATGAAGGAGAAGGTGAATCAGAGACAGAAATGACTTTTGTGGGTTGGGTTGAGCTCGGTGTGACCTCCACCTTTCCACTCTTGAGGGCACTTCAAGGCCTACTGGCCATCGTGAACTTTTTAGACCTGGGAGGAGGTAAAATGACCTTCGGAGGCTTGGTAACAAGATTTTTCACTAAAGAAGGTGGGACGGAAACTTTCCCAGACAAAGCTTGTAAGTCTAAGGGTTTACTAGGCTACTCTTGGGAATGACCTGAATGCTGAGATCCCTCAGGATGACGTATAGTTAGGACCACATTGATGTAAAAGAAGAATAAAATCAACATCAGTGACCTATACACAAGATAAAATCGAAAGCTCGATTTCAAGCAAAACACACAATCCTACCAGAATTATAAATTCCATTGTCTTCTCTGGCTTTGGGAAGGTCACGATAAATAGGCCTTCATATCCCAACTGGAATGAGAAAAGAAGTGTCCCGGGTAGGAGTAGTAGAACCTACTTTGATAAGATCAGATTAGGTTAGATTAAGAAGAAAGATACTAATTGCCTCGAGCTCTCCTTCTAACTTGGGAAGCTCGTTATAGAAAGTATGACTAAGATTCCATTCTGGATAAGGTACACCTCGAATTAAATCAAAAGGAAGTCTAGCAATGAAGTAAGAATCTTTCCATGGACCACCTGAAGACTAAAAGGGACCTACAAGCTTATCCCTATGATGCATATTAAAATTTCAATATCAGAGACTAGAACCACAAGGTGCAATGGAAACTCCTACTTTGAAAAAGCATCTAAAAAGCTCTAAAGACGCAACTACTTTATACAAGTAAAAAGTCGCAATAAAACAACCACAGCCCTGACAACGTTAGGAGACAATTGAGCAATAGGAAATCGCCAAAAATAGGCAATATCAAGAAACAAAGGATGAATATTTGGAAGAAGGATGCCACCCTTTGGGTTGGTTTCGTGAATCACTATATAACCCTCCCTGTTATCATTAGGACACTCATCCTCTGAAGCATATTCAATATCACCCTTGTTTATGCCTCTCTTTTTAACATGTCCCCTGATTTTGGAGATACTGGAATTGGGTTTAAGGGAGAAAACTTCTAGTTTGAAGGATCATACTCATCCTGAGCTGTCCAAGGAGCAGTCTCAATCAGAGGGGGATGCAGTAGACCTCATTTTCAAGGTCGGGGATAGTCCGAACAGCTCTAGTAAAGGGTCAAATTGAGTATCAAAAGAAGAGGAAGGGGTTGGAGTATGAGTCCAGACTTGTTTGGAACCAACAGAAGGAGCAGGGCTAGGAGACCTACCAGAAGACATGATCTTTCTGAAAGAAAAGAAAAAAGAGAAAAGAAGCAGAAACGGATAAGACTCACTAATTAGAAGCTGGAAACTTTGCAAAGAATGATTTTTTCCGTCGAAGCACCAAATAAGAACAGTGCTTGGAGGCTTGAAAGTTCACGGCTTGAAGAACTTGATTGTGGGGAGGAAGTTTGTTCGCAAGAAAGAGAGTTTGAGTAAATTTCAAACACCCTCACATGTATTAATAGAGTTATTGTAAAATTCAATCCTCAAACTTTATCCTCTTGAAAGTTTTGGTCCTTAAAGTTTTTTTTTTTTTTTATCCTTAAAGTTGACTTTAAAATTTAGTAACTTTTTTTGAAGAATCCAGTAAAAAAGGATCAAAATATCTTACTATAAATTATTTAGTAATGATAAAGGAAAAAAAATATTTTTAACCACCAAAGCTTCCAAAAGGATAAAGTTTGATGATTGAATTGTACAATAACTCTATATTAATATTATATAATATAACTTATTTATTAACAGGAATACTTCTGCAAGTTACTGACAGAAAAAGTAACAATAATCTTTTGCGACGTGGATTTTTTTCAAGCTGTATTTATTAAATATAATTTTTTTATTATATATAATATATTTTATTATTTTTAAACATTTTTTAAAAAATAAATAAAGCTACATAAATGAGCCTTAACAAACCTAAACAAGTTCCAACCCGTGCCTTCTAAATATTTCACAAATTAAGTTCAAGACATTAGGCATGTGTGAGCTCAAGCCCACGTTAAGAAAAATATTAACGAGTCGAACTCGAACGTAAGAGATAAATGGTTATCTACAATTTAAACCAAGTTTTGTATGCACAATGAAATAACATCGATCTTTGACGACTTCACCAAAATACTTCTAACATTAACATAATATTTGTCCAATATTGGACCTCTTAATGATGGCGAAAAAAGGAACATCAAATGTGGCTAGGATTAATCATTGTCCTATCTATTAAAAATACCTGTTAATTTAATTTAATGAAAAGAGATTAAATATGCCATTTTATGAGGGGTATATTAGTCCAACCATAAAAGGAAGAATCATTTCATGCGTCAATTATTGTACACATTCATTCATAATTCCTTCTTAACATAACTGCCGCTCCTAACCTTACGACTAAATCCACCCGTATATAGATTTTAGACTTCTTTAATTACAGTTAATTTAATATACGTGTACATTTGAATTAAGATCGTGTTTGTTTAATAAGTTCACTAAAGAAACAGCCACACACATGAGAATGGGAACTGATTAATTTAATTAATTAAAGGTGCCACTTAAAAGTTTAATATTCCACGTTGAGGTACATTGTATGGACCATGGAGAGTCAATTGAACCCAACTAATAATGTTTTACTTCCTCGGTTCAGAATTTAATGTCCAATTTAACTTTATTAAAAAATTAAGAATTGGGTTTTGATTTTTACGTAGTTTACTACTTTACCCTTTTAATCTTTATAATAGTAATGTTATATTTAAGTTAATAGTGGTAAATCCTTAAATTGATAAGGGAGTTAATGAAACTTTACGTTAACAAAAAATTCTTATTTTAGAAATAAAACATTCAATTTTGAACATCTTAAAATGGAAAATAAGATATTTAATTTCAAACAGAAGGAGTAATATTCTTTAAACCCGGTTAAGGCCTACAATTGCGTGCTTAAAAGGCTTAAAAACTTATCGCAGCACACTCATATATCATTTATTGGTGACCAACATTTAACATAGACATCAAGTATCAAGGAACACCAAACCAATGTCTTTCTAAGATTTTCGTTCTTTTTCTTTTCGTATTATTAATCCAACCTCAATGGATGGATAATATTTATCGTTTTCATAACCTGAATCCATGATTTCTCAATCATAAACGAAATTATTTTATGATTTGAATAAGTTTTTTTTACCTTTACTAGAGTTGTTATTTTGAAGAAGTGAAATACGGTTAAAAGTATACATAGAGTAATTATATAAATAATTTTACCAGTTTAAAGGGTCAATCAATTTTTTTGCTTTTTGGAATCTAAGACTTTTGATAATATAAAAATATATGACATACCATCAATCATGTTATAAACTATGAAGCCTTGGAATATTTTACTCACACGTATTGAGGGTCCATTAATCAAAGTGTCCGCTTTCCGAAAGTTTATCCATTTTAACAGCAATATATCTCAGAATTACAAACTATGCCGCGATGACAACTCACCTTTTGCCCATAATTCTATCCTTTCGTTATTATTTACAATTCATTAATAATCAATTTATCAAAATTACGGTCATTATTTATAAGTGATTAACAGTCTATTTATTAAAATTCAATTAATTTTTTCCTCCAAAAATTAAAATAATCTTATAATTTTAATAAAACTAATGATAATAATTAAAGAAAGAAAGAGGGGATAATGGTAAAAGATTTTTAAAAAATATCTAATAAACTGATTACAACACTAACATATATTTTATAAAAAAAAAAAATTTTTTTTAAAGGAAAAATTCAAGAACTTATAAATAACTATGGAAAGTATTAACACGTAAATTGTAATAATCATTATTGGCTGGTATCTAATATTCAATTTGAATAAGTACCCGAAATCATCACTTTTGTACATCCAAACAAATAAAATCTCAAAAACAAGGTTCTTAATTTCTTAGCTAACCCACCACTATCCGGACCCGATCACTAATATCATGATTTGGTTAATTAGCTTAGTGTCGAGTGCAAATTAGATAGCCAGATTAGTGCCAAAAGGTGTCCAAACACAAAACAAACCCAATATAGAGTTCGTGTTCGTTTCGTGTCACAAAATGTGAGGACATGTATGAATGAAGCCACATGATCGATCGAGAGGAGGGAGCAGCACGGAGTACCACGCCCCCCC
>JAOXNR010053526.1:0-14076 GCA_028571225.1 Parsonsia alboflavescens
TTTGTATTGCATTAGAACAATTAACTTGACAAACACTTTTCAGAAATTTGATTGAATTCCAAATGGATTCAAAATGCAACTTGACCGAAAGTTGCTAGGGCTCTTCTAGGATTCCAGGTAAAACTTTAAGGTTTATTAATGCTTGGCTAGGGTAATTGATTTGGGTTGAAGAAATCCAAACTAATAAATCATATTGGAAGACAATCATGGTCATTTGTCACTAGCTTGAATCTCTTGTTGGAGTCTTGGGCATAATTTCAGATTATGAGTGACCCTGGATTTGGATAGATGGATGTTGAAATTCCAGCCATAATTCAAGTGAAGCACATCACAAGGGAATTGGGTTGTTGAATTCATTGATAAATTGGTTCACATTTTCATTGCCCTCTAGGTGTTTGATAAAATGTCTCTTTCAGAATTTCTTTGGATCCCAAGTGTTTGCTCTTTGTATTGAGTTGGTTGACCTTAATTCTTTTAAAATCAACTTTCTTGATTCTTATGTGAAGATCAACAATTGATCGACTAAGTGATTTTTATGGATCAATTGGGTATTTTTGCCTAAGTGATTTGCCCATTGCTCTTGAGAGTTGATTAAGAACTAGAAAGAGGAATTAGAGTGGAAAATGGCATTAGGGGTGAGTTCAAAAGAGCGAGAAAGTGCCAACGGAAAGAATGATACACGAGTGACAAGAGAGGTGCAACATTCCCCTATTTTTCTTGTTTTTCTTTATAGGTACATCATGGCACTTCAAGATGGGAATGATCAAAGAGAGACCTTATTTCTTGCAAAACACTTCATGTTTGAGAAGATAAGTAGTTTTATGATTGATCATGAGAGTGATGTGAACTTTTAAAGTCAATATGTGGTGGATAAATTGGAGCTTAAATGTGAGAGCCATCCACAACCTTATGTGTTACAAAGGAATCATGAAGGTGAAGAGGTTATGATGGATAAGCAAATTACGATACCTTTTTCCACATTTAAGTATGAGGATGAAGTGCCTTGTGACGTGATTCCTATGTAAGAAACCCATTTCTTGCTAGGGAAACCTTGGCAAGTTGAAACTGGTGCTACATATGATGATTGCAGGCACAAATGCACTTTGAAGAGGGATGGAAGAAGAGTCAATTTAAATTCATTGACACCACAAGGAATCTAAAATGATCAATTGTTGATAAAGAAAATGATGGAAGAGTTCTCTTGATGGATATCCATGGATGCTACTCAATGAGGCTATGAACAAAGAATTGTATTTCATATACAAGTAGGATATCTAGAGTAGAACGATGAAGACGTAGATAGATTTGGTTCAAAACAAGGAAGAACGATTTGAATCCAAAGCCATGCTTGGGAGGATTAAAATTGGAGATGAACCGGAAGAACTGAAGCAATGTAATGCTTGTTCATTTCAAGACTCTCGGGAAGAGTATGGTTTGAGGATCAAGGGAGGACAACTAGAAGATCATGCCAAGTTCCATGAGGTTAGCTTGAAGATGAAGGTCAATTTGAAGCTAAGATAAAGCACGGAACAAAGGGCAAAAGGAGAAGAACCAAAGCTGGAAAATGCATGGCATCCAGAGCCTGATCAGTTCCATCCAGCCCTGGATTAGTTGAGCAGATTTGTTGAAATTTCCAGGAAGAATCCAGCATTGCATAGGATCCAAAAGCTAGCGCCGGACAGCTTCGCACCTAAAGCCGAATTTCTACGTTTTGCATCCATTTTTCTACGTTTTAAGTTGTTGTTTTTGCAGCCTTTTCTCCCAGCCTTTTGTTAAGTTTAGTTTAGGGTTTTAGAAAGAATAACGAGGTTTTTTTTTCAGCCACTTTAAAAAAATTCAACTTTGAGAGACAAAAACTGAAACTCTTTTGGAGTTTTTCCAAACCAAGATCACTTTGATCTTTGAGAGTGTCTAGAACTAGGTTCTTAGTCATTTCTCTTAGGCTCTCAATCACTTTGGGTGAGGTGTTGAGTTGTCTTAACAAATCAGGAGGTTGGTTGTTGTAGTTAAATCTACAAATTTCTTCCTTTTTTGAGTCCTTTCTTTTATATTGATTTGGTTTGATTGTTGTGTGTGAAATTAACCCTTCAATCTACAAGAAAATCACATTATCTTTTGGTTTCAGAGCTTGGTTATCATCAAAGGTTTGACTATCGTACTTGCTTTCTTTGTTTAAATGTTAAAGATGATATCTTTCTTCTTTGAAAGTCATATGGTCATATATGTGTTTGTTGTTTTGTTCCTTCTACATCTATCTTAGTCCTCTCTTGAGAACCATTGTGTTGTTTGGAATTAAACCTAAAACCAAGTTAGGGTTGAGTTCCATTTGTTAAGTGATCATATATATATCTCTACCAAAAAGAAAAGAAAAGAAGAAAACATTGTTCTTGAAAGACAAAAAAAAAAAAAAAAGATAAAAAATTCAGTTGTGCCAAATTGGGAATTGAGAGACTTCTTGTTTAATTTTATTGAAATTGATTAATTTGAAGTTGAAATTGAAGTCGATTGTGATTACATTGCCTACTATCTTTCAATTTGGAAATCAAGGGTTTTGGAATAGATGAAGTCATTGATAAATTGGTTCACAATTTCATTGCCCTAGAGGTGTTTGCTCTTTGCATTAAGTTGGTTGACCTAAAATCATTGAAACTCTATTTTCTTGACTCTCATTTCAACAACTTCAATTAATCAACTAAGTGATTTGTGTGGACCAATTTGGTGCCTTTTGCCTAAGTGATTTGCCTATTGCTATTGAGGGTTGATTAAGAACTAGAGTGGAAAAAGGCTTTACGAGTGAGGACCATAGGGAGAAAAGAAAGAGCCAATGAAAGGAGTGATACATGAATGACAAGTGAGGTTCCATATTCCCCTTTTTTTTTGTTTTAATTTATAAGTACATCATGACACTTCAAGATGGAGATGATCAAAGAAAGACCTTATTTCTTGCAAGATGCGTCACGTTTGAGAAGGTAAGTAGTTTGATGATTGATCATGAGAATGAAGTGAACTTTTTAAGTCAATATGTGGTGGAAAAATTGGAGCTTAAATGTGAGAGCCATCCACAACCTTATGTGTTACGAAGGATGCATGAAGTTGAAGAGGTTATGGTGGAGAAGCAAGTCAAGGTACCTTTTTCCACATTGAAGTATGAGGATGAAGTGCTTTGTAACGTGATTCCTATGCAAGAAACTCATTTGTTGCTAGGAAAACCTTGGCAAGTTGCAAAGGGTGCTGCATATGATGATTGCAAGCAAAAATACACTTTCAAGAAGGATGTAAGAAGAGTCAATTTGAATTCATTGACACCACAAGACATCTAAAATGATTAATTGTTGATAAAGAAGATGATGGAAGAATTCTATGTCGAGAAAGAAGAGTCTCCAATTGAAAGGAAAAATGAGAGTGAGGATAAGGTTGAAAAAGAACATGAAACGCAAAATGAGATTGAGATTGAAAAAGAAAAAGAAATGAGTGTCCTTGAGAGACAAGAATTGAGTGAACAAAATGAAAATTCATGCTAGAAAGAAAGAGAAACCGAGAGTCCCTTGATCTTCAAGACGAACCAAGAGATGTCACTACCCTTTTCTAATGTTAATCACCCTTTGTCTAGTGCTTTTGTTCCAAAATTTCAAATTTTTGAAGGAACAAGCAAGATGAAGGAAGACAAGGACAACAAGATGATGAGTGCTACATTAAAGTGATTCTCTCTTATATCTACTCTTGGTAATCAATTGATGAATTATGAGCTTGAAAATATGTTTTCTATTATTAAATATGATTGTGGAAATGTTTATGATGTTCACAAGCAACATGCTATTATTGAGATTCTTGAGCATGATGATTTCTTAACTAGAGAAAGCATGTCTTATCTTTCTTTGAACTTACTGACAGCTTTTATGGGTTTGGAGTTTGTGAAGGAATCATTTATAAAAGAATATGCTTGTGACTATGAGTTTGATGATTCAAGATAAGTCATACATGGTGGAATTTATAAGCATGTTTATTCTATATTCATGCCTATGGATTCTATATGTGAATTGTAGATAAAAGAAAGTCATGGGAATAACTTGAAGTCATATTCTTATGAATTGAGATATTTGAACGACTCGTTTAAGCACTGCTTTGGGATATACATGAATGAAACTTTGAAGTTTGTTTTAGATCATTGATTATTGTGGATCTTTGAAGTTGCAATTCTTGATAAAAACTTTTATCTTTGTGGTCTAATGTGCATACTCAAAGTGGATTCTAAATTCTTATTGATTTTGTTTGAGATGTACTTCATTGTGATTCCTAAGAAGAGTGAGCTTGTGGTTTTTGAGAATCAACCTTTGTTGAGAAATTGTGATGAAACAGGTCATGTTAAGGAGTTTACATTCATTGGAGTTGTGAAACTTCATGATCTTGATAACAACATGAATGTGAGGATTTTATATCTTCTTATGATTCCTAGATTCAACGCTGATGATGTTCATGGTAATATGTTTAGAATTGGTATCTTATGCATTCTTAAATGTTCCAAGCATAATAAATTGTTTGAGTTGTTGAATCTTGAAAATCATGAAGTTGAATTTGTGAGATATGATAGTCCTAGAGTCCTGGATATCTTGTTTAGAAAGCATGTGTTAGGAGTACATATGAAAAAGAAGCCTATGATCTTTGAAGCTTTCTTGTTTGTATCTTGTGAACAGATTATCTACGATGAGAAGTGGATCTTTAATGAAGTTGGACTTTATGAGGATGAAATCAATGACTTTGCTATGTGCTTATTCTCTATTTGGCATGATTGGTGGAACTATATGATGCTAAGATTTGAGTTTTATGCCAAGAATAGAGATATATTAAGATTTTTGGAGTGTTTGGGAAAATCCCCTGTCTTTAGACGAGCATAATTATGCTCATCTTGATGTTTTGATTTAGGGGATGTGTATGTTATGTTAAGGGATTGTTGCTTGAGCTTAAAGAATTTGAATTTTAGGTTTAGAGAACCATTGCATAATACCTTAACGAGTCATAGACCTTTTAGGGCTTTCGACTTTTGCTTACAATGGAAAATCTTTGTTCTCTTGGTGCCTAAATTGGAAAGTTGTGCTTGGTTATATTGCTCTTGTTGATGAGTTCATTGAATGTGGAAGAAGGATCATCTCTACTAAAGAATGGCATCAACCTTTTAAGGAACAAAGAGTAAGGTATCTTCATGACTTTTTTCCCAAAGAAGGATGATCAATACCTAATTCTTGAGAACTTAAATTCACAAGGTAAGATTCATCTTCACCTTTTAATCCATGTAAGAAATCTTTCTCTTTTCTATGTAGGACTTCGAAGATTCGGGGACGAATCCTTTTGAAGTGAGGGGGAATGATGGATATCCAAGGACTCTACTCAATGAGGTTATGAACAAAGACTTGTATTTCATATACAAGTATGATATCTTGAGTAGAACGATGAAGACATTGATGGATTTTGTCCGAAACAGGGAAGAACGATTTGAATCCTAGGCCATGCTAGGGACGATTAAACTTGGAGATGAATCAAAAGAACTGAAGCTATGTAATGCTTGTTCATTTCATGACTTTCGAGAATATTATGGTTTGAGGATCAAGGGAGGACGACTAGAAGATGATGCCAAGTTCCATGAGGTTAGCTTGAAGATGAAGGCCAATTTGAAGCCAAGACAAAGCATGGAACAAAGGGCAAAAGGAGAAGAAGCAAAGCTGGAAAATGAAGGGCATCCGGTGCCTAATCAGTTCCATTCGGTGCTGGATCAGCTGAGCAGATTTGGGGACCTTTCAAGAAAGAATCCGGGGTTGCATCCGGTCCAAAAGCTGGAGCCGAACAACTTCACACCTGAAGCCGAATTTCTGCATCTTGCTTCCATTTTTCTACGTTTTATGTTGTTGTTTTTGCAGGCTTTTCACCTAACCTTTTCTTAAGTTTAGTTTAGGGTTTTAGCAAGTATAAAGTTCCTTTGTTTTAGCCATTTTAAAAAAATTCAACTTTGAGAAACAAAAACTGAAACTCCTATGGAGGTTTTCCAAACCAAGATCACCTTGATCTCTGAGAGTGCCTAGAACTACGTTCTTAGTCATTTCTCTTAATGCTCTTAATCACTTTGGGTGACGTGTTGGGTTATCTTAACAAATCAAGAGGTTGGTTGTTGTAGTTAAATCTACAAAGGTCTTCCTAATCCCCCAAAACTTACCTTTGATGAGTCCTTCCTTTAATATCGATTTGGTTTGATTGTTGTGTGTGAAATTAACCCTTCAACCTACAAGAAAATCACATCATCTATGCCAAGAAAGAAGAGTCTCCAATCGAGGTAAAAATGAGAGTGAGGAAGAGAGAGAAAAAGAACAAGAGAGAATAGAAGAAGGAGGGCATGGGAAAGAAAAAGATTTTGAGGGGCAAAGAGAGGTGAAAAAAGAGATTCTGAGTTAAAAGGAAATTAGTGTCATTTAAAGAAGCGATTTGAGTGAAAAAAATGAAAATTCATATGAGAAAGAAAAGGAGAGTGAGAGTGTTGTAGTGGGGAACAAAGAGATTTATATTCCTACTTTGAACATTGGCCATTCTTTTTCTAGTGTTTCCTTGTCTAGGATGCAAAACTTAGAAGGGATAATCAAGTCGAAGGAAGGCAAGAACAACATGGTAATGGATGCTATGTTAAAGTGGTACACTCTTATTGGTAATAGATTGTTCAACTATGAGCATGAAAATATGTGTTCTAAGATTAAGCATGATTGTGGAAATGCTTATGATGTTCATAAGCAACATGCCGTTGTTTATATTCTTGAGCATAATGATTCCTTGTTTAGAGAAAGTAGGCCTTATACTTCTATAAGTCTTGTTAAAGCTTTCATGGATTTTGAGTTTGTAAAGGAATCATGTGTGCAAAAATATGATTATAGAATTGTGAATGAAGCATGTGGAAGTAAGTTGTGTATCTTTAAGAGCTTTTTGAATGAAATGCTAGCTCTTAAGCTCGTTAGGGAATCAAGCATGTTTGTGAATATGTTCTCAATGTCAGTAAACAAGTTGATTACTTTGAATTCTATAAACATATTAAGCCTTTGACTGGAGAGAATGCTTTGTTTATGCCTAGGGATTCTATGTACGATTTGTTGGCCATTGGAATTCATGAAAACAACCTTGAATTGCTTGAAATGCATGAGAGAACAAGTCTTCTGGACTTATATGATTAGGCTAACCAAGTTTGTCTTAGATGATCAAGTTTTGTGGATCTTTGATGCTACAATTCTTAATAACAATTTATATCTTTGTGGTCTATTGTGCATACTCAAAGTGGATTCTAAATTCTTGATCATCTTGTTTAAGATATACTTCATTGTGATACATATGAGAAGAAAACGTATGCTTGTTGAGAATAATTGCTTGAAAGAGATTGATGAGGAAGCATGTCATGTTGAGAGGTTGACTTTTGTTGAAATTTTCAAGTTTCTAAATTTATATAACAACATGAATGCTTGGATTCCATATCTTCTTGAGGTTCTGAGATTCAAGGATTATGATGTTCATGATGACATGCTTAGGAGAGGTTCTTTATATGCTCTTAAATGTTCCAAGCATGATAAATTCTCTGAGTTGTTGAATCTTGAGTATCATGAAGTTGATTTTAAGGGATATGTAAGTCATAGAACCTTTAATGTCTTGTTTGAAAAGTATATCTTAGTATTACGTATGAAAAAGAAGCCCATACTCATTGGAGAATACTTGTTGAAATCTAGTGGAAGAGTATGTCAATGTCATGATGAGAATTTATTCTTTAGTGATCTTGATAAGCTTCAATTTGATGAAATCAATGAGTTTTCTATGTGCTTAATCTATATTTGGCATGATTTGTGGAACTACATAATGTTACAGTTTGAGTTTTGTGCCAAGAATAGACACCTGTTGATATTTGGAAATTTTTGAAATATCCCTTGTTTTTAAAAGAGTATAATGCTCTCTATCTTGATGAAAGTTTGAACCATAGCATATGTGAGTGCTATTTTCTTATTCATTTCACACATATGTTCGATGATTTTCATGGAGGGCATGTACGTTAAAAATTAAGGGATTGTTTCTTGAGCTTATTATGCATGAATTCGAGAATTGAAGTTCTTTCATATCATGATTTATGGGGGACCAATAGGATTTAATGCCTTATTCTCCTATGCTTTAAATGATAGAAATTGGATTCTTGTTTATTCTAAATGGCTAGTATTCCTTGTCTATTCTGTTCCTTCTAATGAGCTTCTTGAAGGTGAGGAGGAATACATATCTATCAAAGAGAAACCACCACCTTCAAAGAAGGGTATGGTAAGGCATTATCAACTTCTAACTTCCACGAATGATGACTTGAAGTTACTTGGTAAGTATTCTTATGATTCTTCCAACCATGTTAGTGATCATTGTCTTCTCTATGTAGGACTTGAAGATTCGAGGACGAATCCTTTTGAAGTGAGGGGGAATGATTTATATCCAAAGATGCTATGTAACAGATACAAGTATCATATTTTAAGAAGAATGATAAAGGCTTTGACGATATCCATTCAAAACAAAGAAGAATGATTTGATTTCGAAGCTATGCTCGGGAGGAATAAACTTGAAGATGAATCTGAAGGTTTGAAGATATGGAAAGCATATTCAATCCAAGGCTTTGAGGATCACACAATGATGCATTCCGGGGAAGATTATGGCTTTGGGATCAAGGGAGGACATCCTCAAATTTCTTGAGAAGGAAGGAAGGAAGAAGAACCAAGAGAAACAACCATGATCATGGCTGGGAGAGAACAATCGGCACTGTCATAGGTGAAGCAACAGGCGCCAGTCAAAGTAGCTTGATGGATTTCCAAACAAGAACCGGCATGGCCACCGGTGGGACAACCAGTGCGGGTGAAAAACTGAAGATAGGCAGAAAAGAACCGGTGCCTCAATCGGTGCAATGACAGGCGCTGGTCAAGGGCCAATCTAGCCAAAAATGCTGTGTTTTTCCTTAGTCTCACCCGATTCTTTCTTGTAAGTTGTAGCTTATTTCACCTAAAACATTTGGTTAGATTAGTTTAGGGTTTTGGCACTATAAATAGGCTCTTGTTTCAGCCATTATAGATTGATTTTTTTAGACAAGGAAAACAGCTTTCCTTTAAAGAACTTTCAGTACTCAAGATCAAACTTGTTCTTTTGTATAGTGTTCTTAGAACATCCTATTTAGGGTTCTTAGTCACTAAACCTTGGGCTCTCAATCACTTTGGGTGAGGTATTGAATTGTCTTTACAAATCAAGAGGTTGGTTGTTGTGGATTACTCTACAAAGGTCTTCCTAATCTCCCCAAAACAAATCTTTGACGAGTCCTTTTCTTTACATTGATTTGGTTTGCTTGCTCGTATGAAAATATAGGCTTCAACCTACAAGGAAATCATATCATATTGTTCTACCCTCTTGCATTAAAACTGCTCCTATCCCCACTTCCTATGCATCACCGCATGCTAGTTTAGCCTTAAGTAATTGAAAAGCTTGATCTTGTTCTCTCCCACCTAAACTTAACTCTTGGCTTGATTACCTCTGTTAATGGTGCTGCAATTTTGCTAAAGTGAGGAACAAACCTTCTATAAAATGATGCCAGCCCATGGAAACTCCTTACCTCATTTACACTTGTAGGAGTTAGCCATTCTCTTATAGCTTTCATCTTCTCTTCCTTAACTTGTATACCTTTAGATGAAACAATATATGCAAGAAATGTATTTTGTCAAACAAAAGGAACATTTACTCAAATTGGCATACAAATGTTCTTTCCTAAGCACATCAAACACATATTTCAAATGATCAAGATGCTCATCCACATTTTTGCTATAGACTAAGATGTCATCAAAGTATTCCACAACAAATGTACCAATGCAATCCCTAAGAACATGGTTTATCAATCTCATAAAAGTGCAAGGTGCATTGCTGAGACTAAAATGCATAGCAAACCATTCGTACAAGCCATGCTTAGTCTTACATGTTGTTTTCCATTCATCACCTTCTTTCGTTCTATCTTTGTAAAACAAGTGCAACCACTCAACTCATCCAACATTTAGCCTAGGAATAGGGAAGTGATATTTTACCGTTATCTTGTTGATTGCTCTATAATCAACACACATGCACCATGAGCCATCTTTCTTGGGCACCAACAAAATGGGAACCACACATGCTCTCAAGCTCTCCCTTATGTATCCTCTCGCTAGAAGCTATTCCACTTCCCTTCATTACTTCTTTGTCTCCTCCGGATTTGTTCTATAGGCTGCCTTGTTGGGAAGTGGAGCTCCGGGAATGAGATCAATTTGATGCTCAATTCCTCTCAAAGGTGACAACTCAAGTGGCAACTCTTGTGGAAAAAGATCTTCATACTCTTGCAAAAGAGGTGAAACAAGACTAGAATAAGAATTGCTAACATCAATAGCATTACAGTTTAAAGAGTGTTTGTATATAAGAAGAACCATTGGCTTATATCTCAAGAATGCACTCTTCACCTCTCTTTCTTTTGCATAGAAGCTCACTTTTTCACTCTTGTTTTCCTTTTCTCTCTTTTTCCGCTCAATTTATTTTGATCTCTCCTTTTCTTTTTCCTTCTCTCTCGAGCTCCCTCCACTGTGATTTGTCTTTCTCTTTTCTTTTCCCTCATAGGATTGTCTCATCTTTTCAGGCAAACTTTTTTTATCAAGGTAAGCTTTATGTGGTTTCAAGGAGTTCAAGTGAACTCTCGTCAATTCAAACTTAAGAGTGTACTTATTTTTGTGTCCATCAAATGTGACCTTCCTATCATATTACCAAGGTCTTCCAAGAAGTAGGTGGGTTGCTTGCATAGGAACCACATCACAAAGGATCTCATCATTATACTTCCCCATTAAGAAAGCTATCCTTACTTGTTTGCCAACCTTAACCTCCCCACTATCATTGAGCCATTATAACCTATATGGCTTTTGGATGATCAATACAAGAAAGTTTCAACCTATCAACCTTGCTAGCCATATTGACACAACTAACACTATGCACAATGAGACTACACAAATTTCCCTTAATCATGCATCTACAATGAAACAAATTTTCCTTAGCATGAGTACTAAGGACTCTCCTAAACACCATGTACAATTGGCCCCCCGGAATCCATTAACTAAGGTCACTACCCTCATCATCATCATCCCTCCACAATCCATATCAACTTCCCCATTATCCCCTTTCTCACTAATTAACTCCACAAAGCCTCTGTCCATAATAATAGTTCTCTTATTAGGACATTGAGGAGATATGTGTCTATAACCTTGGCATTTAAAACATTTGATATCTTTAGCTTTACAAGGGAATTGTGGCATTTTACCTTTTACCCCTTTTAGAGCTTTCATTTCACCAACTACAGGCTTTGGGACTTCTTCTTTGATTGGAGACTTAGTCACACCTTGCTCCTTCTTGGCCCATGAACTTGTAGCCTTGGTGGATGAGTTCCTATAGCTAGTGTCGCTATAGGATTTTCCATAAAATGCGTTCCTATTCTTGATTTGCCTTTCAATTTTGACGGCTTTTAGTACCATCTCCTCCAACCCATCATAATGTTGCAACTCAAAGGTAGTTCAAGTTTCCTTGTTCAATCCATTGAGAAACCTAGCCGTTGTAGCTTCTTCTTGCTCACCCACAAGATTGCTCCTTATCATGGCTACCTCCATTTCTTTATAACAGGCATCCACGCTTTTTGATCCTTGAGTGAGGGTTTGTATCTTGTGGTGAAGTTCCCATTGATAGTGCTTTGGCACAAATCTCTTCCTTAGGTTCCTCTTCATCTCTTCCCATTTCTCTATGGGTGGCGGCCTCTCACCTCCTCTTGGCAATAAAAGGATGATCCCACCATATGATGGCATAGTCTGTGAATCCCACAATGGCTAGCTTGATCTTCTTCTCATCGTAGTAGTTGTGGCACTCAAAAATGGACTCCACTCTTCTTTCCCATTCCAAGTATGCATTGAGGTCATCTCTACCACAGAATGGGGGCCACCATTAGCTTGAGACTCCCTAAGTTCTTGTCAACCCCATCATCTCTTCTTTGCCTTCTAGGCCTTTCCTCTTCATAGTCTCCATCATTTATGCTATCATCCTCATATTGTTGTTCTTGATGGGTTCTCCTCGGTTGAGCTGTTGGTTGGTGATGCAAGACGGAAATTATGGTCGGAAAATTAGAAACTCAACTGTAATCAACTTCACTCAAAAGTCTTATTACAGGAAAGGGCGATTCAAGAATAAAACGACAATATTCTTGAGACACTATGATACTCAAAATTTTATTGAACGAAAAATCAAAAGTTTCAAAACATCAAAGTCTGCCAATAATGAAACAAAAACGGCAATAAATAAACCCTAAACTGAAAGTAAGAAAAATTAAGAAAAGACCCCAAAAGTTTCTAAAAATTACAGAAAATTGGAAAAAGGCCCAAAAGTCCATCAAGATGACTCCGAATGGCCAAAAAAGGGCCTTGGTCACAACATAGCTATGTGTATTGCTCACTTTACTGTCTCGGATCGACCTGTCAAATTTGAGCCCATTCTGACTCTCCCATAACTTTTCAGTTTTTTCGATTCGACCTCAAAAACTTTTCCAATCAACTCCGATTGCCTTGAAACTTCTCCTGCAGCCTATTGGACCTGCGTGGGGCCTCCTGAATATCTTCGTGGGTTAGCTCTGCGTCAGGCTCGCTCAATTCAAAAGAGTTTGTCCTCAAACTCGGATTGTCCCCATGAAAACGAGATAGATGTTGTACATTGAAAACATTGGAAATGCAAAGACCATCCGAAAGCTCAAGCCGATAAGCGTTGGTTCCTAGCTTCTCCAAAACTTGACAAGGGCCGATCTTCTGGTCTTTAAGTTTGAGATATTTACCCAACGGAAATCGTTCCTTGGTCAATGTCACCCACACAAGATCTCCAACCTCAAATTGAACATCCCGTCGAACCTGGTCTGCCTCTTCTTTGTAACGTGTATAATTTTGCTCCAAGTTGGACTTCACTGAAACATGGACGGCCTTCAAATCCACAATGCTCTCCTCCACATTATTAGACACAGTTCCATCATCCGGAAGTTCTAGATCAATTGGACTCCTAGGATTCCTGCCATACACAATCTGAAAAGGAGAGTATTGATTAGATTTGTTAATTGAACAATTAAATTCAAATTCAATCTTGGGACGGAGAGAATCCCAAGTGCTGAAAGTCTTGATTTGAGCTCGAAGCACATTGCCCAACGATCTGTTCACAACTTCAGTTTGCCCATCTGTCTGAGGATGATATGGACTACTGAATTTCAAAGTCGTCCCCAATCGCTTCCAAAGTTCTCGCCAAAAAGGACTCATGAATTTGGTATCCCTATCAGACAAAATAGTCCTAGGTAGGCCAAATCGCCGAACCACCTCAATAAGGTATAGCTCCACTATTCTGCTAGCATCCATGGTCGTCTTGCAAGCTATAAAAACGGCCATCTTACTGAATCGGTGTACCATAACAAAAATATTGTCAAATCCCTTCTGCGTTCTTGGCAATCCAAGAACAAAATTCATGGACACATCCATCCAAGGCTCATCCGGAATTGGCAATGGAGTGTATAAGCCCTGATTACTACTGCTGCCTTTAGATACTTGACAGATTCGGCATCTTCTTACATAATCCTGAACGTATTTAGCAATCCCAGGCCAATAAGAATGCTCCGTAACCGAACCAGCCGTCTTATCTTTCCCAAAATGTCCTTGAGCATGCAATTCTTGGACAATCAATAGTCGTAGAGAAGTATCTGGAATACACAAAGAGTTATCTCGGAAAAGATATCCTTCATGCAGTATGAAATCTCTTCGGAGTTACTGCTCGACATCTCGCACCACCTGTCCAAAATTATTATCACTTCGCAAGTCCTCCCGCAAGCTCTCGAAGCCTAAAGTGACAATTTTCATCATGTTCAGCAGCGAATGTCACCGACTCAAAGCATCTGCTGTTGGGATTTATGCCCAAAAAGACTACCAATTTTCTGTAATTGTTTTATTTAATAAAATTGAGGGATTGTTTGAA
>JAOXNR010053527.1:0-14075 GCA_028571225.1 Parsonsia alboflavescens
CAAATTGCCGTTACGGTAATGGCCGGAGCGCGCATTAAGGCGTGCTCCGGAGCGCACCTTAGCAAATCTATATATATATATATATTAAGAATCAAAACTTTTAAAAAGGTAAAAGATTGAATCCTAAAATATGTGAAATTTATTTCCTAACAAATATATTGTATAGTATTATTATTATTATTATTATTGGATTATATCACTCCTCGTGGGGCACTGAGTTGCGCTGAGTTTCCGGGCTCTGTAAAAGATCTAGACCATTAATTAGCAGGGTTTATAATTGAAATCATTTGGATAGGCCCCGGATGTTTGCTTCTAGCCTGGCTCTTGTCTTCCCCCTTATAAAGGGGTTAGTTCCTTTTTTAGTTGAATTAGTCCTCAAAGTGATCACTTCTAGAGAACTTGTTGTGATAGTGTTGTTAGGCTGTAAATGAGTTGAGCTAAATTTATAGTTGGATGAGATAGTGTTCGAGCCGACTTGATTTGACTCGAATCATTTTCAGTTGAATCCAAAATACATGGATCAAATTTTATAATACATATATACACATAATCTGCATAATTTTATATGAAATTTTATTTAAATTATTAATATCGAGTTATTGTACAATTCAATCTTCAAAATTTACTCTTTTGGAAGATTTGTTCTTAAAGTTTTTTTTTTTACTTTTATCATCCCTAAATAATTTAGGATTGGATATTTTAGTCATTTTGACTAGATTCTTAAAAAAAAATCACTAGATTTTGAAGTCAACTTTAACGATGATAAAGACAAAAAAAAAAAAAACACTTTAAGGATAAAAGCTTCCAAAAGGATAAAGTTTGAGGACTAAATTGTACAATATCTCTATTAATATTTATATAAATATTTTCAAAATAAATTCTTTTAATTTTTTTAAAATAAAAAATATATTAAAAATTAAAAGAAAAATTTAAGCCAAGTCGAGTCTAACTCAAACATGACTTGAGCTCGAGCTTAGAAAATTCAGCCAATTCATCGAGATCTAGCATAGTATATTCATTTTGAACTCGAGCTTGATTTATTTAGTTAAGTTAGGCTCGATTTGGTTTGACTTGATTTCACTCCTAAAATCACCTGTACTTATGAAAAAAATAAGGCAAAAAAAAAAAAAAAATTAAAAAAATGTAAATCTTTAACCAGTCCAAATGTGGAGGGGTAAAGTGCTAACCCTCATTTACTTATCAAACAAATAAATACCATATTCACTAGCTTATTTATTTATTTTTCCATCTCCAATACTTACCAAACAAGTGAAAGGCACATGATGTGCATAATCTAAGGATAGGATGGTGGAAAATGATACGAACCGGGTAAAGCGATAAAGGCATCAGAATGTCTAGCCATCTCTGCTTTTCTCTGGTGCATATCTGCAACGGCCTTCACTTCTCCCACTGTTTCCCCTGTTATCTGCACTTTCCACTCTCTTTCATTAGTCTCAAATCGCATCCCAATCCCAACCCCAACCCCACACGTGCTTTCGCACCACAACAACAAAAAGCGTCTCTCAATTATATTTAATTTGCACTATCTTTCTTGGGTCTACTTGATATATTTCGAGATACCATCAGAAGGGGATGCTATCGTTGATCCTCCAGAAAAAAAAAATTAGGGAAAAGGTGAGTGTAAAAAAAAAAAAAAAATCTTACTCTAATGTGAGAGATCAGTATTCCATCTCTTATTATGATATTTCGTGAACCAAATAGAAATTAATAGAACTGATAAGTTAGTTTTTACCTTTTAAGCTCAAAAGGACATAAATGTAGTTATCAATTCGTGAAATCCTAGGTAATCCAGCAAAAGAATCTTATACCAAAATATGTTTAATAGTAGGTTTCTAAATTAAATAATTGTATTTATAGAATAATCTAAAGGATGAACGAGTAAGACAAGAAATATTGGAGAAAAGAAGCAAAAATAATTACTAGTTTCACTTGTTTGTGTGTAATTAAGTTGATAAAAAAAATATACTCATTCTATCTAGATTTGAATGTTCCTATACACTAATCATAAAAAAATGACTTTCTATTTTTAAGATTAAGTGGACTTTTTAATCCACAATCTCATAAGTAGCCTCTTAAAAGGTCAAAATAAAAGGTTCAATTTCGGACGGATAGAGGATAAGCTTTGAACGATTCATCGAAAGTGACTACATATTTTAATACCTGAAAGAATTTAATGGATAATTTCTAAAAAGAGAAGAAAAAAAAAAAAGAAAGAAAAAGAAAATGAGATCATAGTGATGGAAGAAACTTTTTTCTAGGACACAACGTTCTCCACGTCTTTTGCAAGATAACAACGAAACTAATGTGAACAGAAGGTATCCCTCTTATCCCTCTTTGCAGGCAGCCATAGAATTAACAGAAGAGATATGATAAAATGAGGATGGAAATATCAAGAAAACTAAAGGTGACTTTCTACCTTTTTTTTTCCTTTCGTTTTTTTCATATTGTCCGGATCAGTTTGTTCTGCTACCTTAGAAAGATGTTGATGAATTTTGAAATCAAGACCTATAGCCTGTACGTTTGCTACTTCACTTATTGAGATGTGCCCAAAGGTACCGGTGATTCCCTACTTACTCTTGTTATGTTGCAAACTTAAGACTTATTGATTTTACGTATTGTCACTTATAATTAAACTAGCAAATACTTAAATACACACAAGATAGCAAGTTTCTGATTTTTGGTAACTTTATTAGTTCGACAGGGAAATAAGACAACTTGTGTTCCAAGTTGTTAAGTTTCTCAAGCGTAAGATGGAGTGTGTGAAATCCAAATGTGTAAGAGATAAGAAAGGAGAGGTAGAAATTGAAGTAAAAGTGGAGGCCACCGGATGAAAAAAAGCAAAGGAAAAAAAAGAAAAAAAACAGAAGTTCAATTCTCGGAGGGACAAACCAATTCCAAAAGCTGCCTTTCTCACTGGTCTCCAAACTTCCACCCCACAGAAAGAACATTCATATATATATTGTCACTTTCAAACATTTCCCTTCATATAAATAATTTTTAGAGAGAAATAGCTTTAGATAAAATAAGTACAAAAAGAGAATGAATGAAAGAAAGAAAGAAAGATAGAGATCACATACCTCTCTTGTCATTAATGTCCTGGGAATCACTCTGCAGACAGTAACAAGGCAAAGTGATTAATTCTTCTTGTTATTTGTTTGTAATGATGTGATTAATTAACAGAAAGAATTTTATTGTTAGTTAATTAATTAATTTCATCTAATCCCTTATCCACATATATAAAAAACCAGCCTCATTCATTTAATTAATTCATTATGACAAATACTAGGTTGTAAAACAACAGAAATTATTATACCAATTAAGAAAAGAAAGAAAGAAAAAGAATCTTGATCAAGAAAAGGAAATTAAGTTACCCAAGAACATGGCAACCACCAGCGTAAACAGCTTGGGCGACCAATCCCATCAGACCAATGCTTCCTCCTCCATAAACCAGCCCTATGTCTCTTGATACCTGCACACACACACAATATATATAAGAAAAATTAAACACATGCATGGTCATGCAGCCAGTTACAAGAGCAGAAAGTGTTCTCCAGTCTGTCTCCGGGACGGAGAGTGACCGGCGGGGCCGACGGAGGAGTAATTAGGAAAGGCAAAAAGAAGAAGAAGAAGAAGGGGGATGGATGGATACCAGTTCTTGGCCAAGTTCAATGGCGGATTCAGTGTAGGAGCTTTTCTTTCCGGGACTACTGCCACAAAAGACACAAATTTTCTTGAATTTTGATTCCTTTTTCTCTCTGGATATTGCTAATTCCATAATTCTTTGATTTACTAAGTCTTTGGAATATTATTGTGCCTATCTATCTCTGGGGTTCTTGTAATTGATTACAAATTTATAGTGAGAGCTAGGCAAGTCACAATTGAGACAAAAACCAAACCAATCTCCATCACTCCAACCCACACCCCCTCAACCCCACACCACCCCCATCCCATCCCACCCCCTCCTCCTGTTGCCTCTTCTTTCTGCTTTCCCAAAATCTGGTGTTTAGCTGATAGGTAATCTAAAGTGTATATATCAAAAAGTTCAACAATCCTTTTTGTTCACATGTCAAATACTGTTCATTAATATTTGATTTTGAAGTCTTGTATCCATTTGGGACTCGACTAATTAATTAAACGTGATCAGATAAGGGGACACAAATTAATCAAGTTAACTAAACTACTTGACATAAAGTAAATATTAATTTAATTTCCCTACATATTTTACAATTTTAACTTAAACATATTTAAGCAACGTGTTGGGAAATAGGCAATTAACACAACCAAATAATAATAGGAGAAAAAGGAATAAAATAAATCACAATAAGAATTTAACGTGGTACAAGCTTCCTTAATTCATACTTCCATTTGGAATACAAAACTTCTTTTCGTACTTCCAATCCTTCTCTACTTCTAATTGAAATAAGAATTTCTAAAGACACTGAATTCGACTCCTATTTGATAAAAGCTTTGTGGCCAATTAGTGGGATCCAACAATTCCTCCCTTTTTTCAAAGGTTCAAGTATCTCTACTCCATTCGAGAATCGAACTTTCTTCTTTGAAATGTCTCCTTTACTGCTTGATTTTGCTTTTGCTGATAAAGCATAACTATTCAAGTAACAAATATTTTTATCTCTCTTTCTCCCTTGCATAACCAAATCTCCTTTCTTAAATACTTTACAACACTTTCCATTACCAACATACTTGTACCCTTGTGAAGTAAAGTCACCCAACGAAATAATATTTGCTTTATTATCATGGAGCTTCAACTGAACTTTTCTAACACCTTCAATTTTCTGTTTCACAACATTTCATACATTGATGAAGTCAAATTCTCCTTCAGTGTGTTAAGTATCAAACAATTTTTGATTATTGCAAATATGAGTATCAGTAGCAGAATCCATAATCCATCCCGAATTACTCTCAACAAAAATTGTAGACAAAGATCATATATCATTGACTATGATCACAGAGGATTTACTCCTTCATTCTCTAAAACTTTTTAAGTAATCCTTGAATTCTTGAATATATGAAACAGAAAGTATGAATATGAATATCTTTGTTTCACGCTATGTTTAATTGTTTTATGTTGAAACTAATTAATAGTTTGTGAATGCTTATTTTTAAATATCTTCGATGTTTAACATGGATAATTATTTATGAATATTTTAAAGGTTAGTCTTTATCTAGTTATGCTTATTTATTTTTTTTATATTGTTTATTTATTTATGAATATTTGTAGTATGTTGGAAATTCAATATATATTTTTGAAAATTGAAGAGTTTTTTGAAGGGATAAATATGATAAGTTCATATCCAGAAAAGAAAAAAAAAATGAAATACCAATATCTCTCAGTATGCATATGCATTGGACACTTAATAAACCTACCCATTGAGAAATCTTGAAGAGAAATACACTTAAGAATGCGATTTAATTTGACCATGAATTTAAGAAATTCATATCGGAGCAAGAAGAAGAGAAGTCTAATACTCTCTCCGTCTAGAATGAATGTTTTAAATTTCATTTTTGGTTGTTTAGAATTGAATATCCCTTTTCTTAAACTAGTAAAAAATTTATTAAAAAAATTGATAATGCAATATATTACTGAACTAAGTCAAACTTTTTTTATTAAAATACGTGCAAGTTAAACTATGACATTCAATTATAGACATAGGAAATAACAACTTTGAAGCTATTACTCACTTGACCATGCCAATGTTTATTTTTTTCATTTAAAAATGAAAATCTTTTTGTATTTTTCATCATCCGTACATAATCATTTTAATACCAAAAAAACCAGTGAAAATAAGTAAAATTAGAACAAATCAAATCCAAAAACATAAACATGACAACTTCAAAAATTGCTTTCTCATATCAAGACTTTGAAAAAATATTGTATCACTCTGATTGTTTATGTCCTTAAAAATAAAAAAATATAAAAAAATAAATTGAAAAATCGATATAGTTAAAAAGAAGAAGAACTATCTTCTTTTGATAAAAAAAACAAATCAGACACACACACACACACACACACACACACACATATATATATATATTTTTATATAGAATTAGAAAATAAATAAACATAAAGCAATTGAGGGGAGAAAAGGGCAAAGTACTGCATATTAGACTAAAATTAAATTAAACCAAATCTTGAAATATAAACATGCTAACTCGACGGCTTCGAAAAAGTTACTTTCTCATATCATCTGTCATCCTCTTGCATTAAAAAAAAAAAAAAAAATCATGAACAAAAGGAGTGAATTGGAGAATCCATATAGTGAAATTATCGATTCTCTTCAAATAATAATAAAAAATGACAAAATTACGGATAAGAAAAAAGTGAATTAGATAATCAATAGAGTTTCAACTGTGGGAGGAGGAAGAGGAAAACATAGAGGACTAAGCAAATAGGGACAGTAGTGAGGATTTTATGGAGAAATGAAGAGGTTTATAAGAAATTTAACTATTATATTTATACGGTTTTGCTGAGGCGCGCTTAATGCGGGCTCCAACAGTTACCGTAACGGAATTTTACTACACTGCTCATGCAGCCAACCAAGTGGAGCAAAAATTCCATTACGGTAACTGTTGGAGCGCGTATTAAGACGTTCTCCGAAACGCACAATAACAAATTTGTATATATATATACGGATTTGCTAAGGTGCGCGGATTTGCTAAGGTGCGCTCCAGAGAGTGCCTTAATGCGCACTCCAACCGTTACCGTAACGGAATTTTTGCTACAGTTCCGTTATGGTAACGGTTGGAGCGCATATTAAGGCGCACTCCGAAACGCACCTTAGCAAAACCATATATATATATATATTTATTTATATTTATATTTATATTTATATAAATATATATAAAATTTAAAAATATTGGAAGATAAAATGTCGCTAAATAAAGTAAAATGTCAATATTTAAAGTATTCTAATAAATTGACGTGTCAATATATAAGTATATATTCTGCTTTTATATATTATAATAGACTTCGAAATCTTACTTTTTCAAGGGCCAAATTGGAGGCCAATGATTTAATGTTGTAATATCCTTCTTTCATTATTTATTTATTTATTTTGGTATGAAAATTCCTCCATGTAATCCGGCTGAGTAAAGTTATCCTGTTTCCATCTCTGAAAATTACTCCATTTTTTGTTTTTCACAATTTCTGCCGGTAAAAACCAGGTGAAAAAGAACCTTTAATATTTAATATTATTGATATATATGTCCATCAAATATAAATTATTAAAAATCATAAATTTTATTAATATTTAAGCTCTAGTGTCTTTTATAAAAAAACAATCACAAATCACCATTAAAGTGATAAAAAAAATTAACCATTAATATAAAAAAACATTAACCATTATTTTAAATATATAAAAAATACAAAAATGCAACCACATTGAACCTAAATTGCAATATTAAAAATTAACTCTCTCTCTCTCTTCCCCCCCCCCGCCCCCCATTTATACCCATAAATTCTCTTTTTCACAATAAATGAGTCAAAAAATATTAAATAGAGAATAAGATTACATAGATACTTATTTATTATATGTTCACTATCATATATTTTATGATAAAGTGTCTGATAACTTATATTTAGGACAATAAAAATATTTTCAAAACATTAATTAAAATTTCAAACGCGATTATTTTTAAATATTCCTTTGAAATATAGTTTTCACCTCCCCTAATTAACTCCCCCTATCAATTAGGTGCATGTTTAGGAAGACAGTGTCAATGTTGTACACATAGGAGACAAAGGTACCTTGGTGCTGCCGAGAAAACAAAAGGAATTGATGCAAGAACAATATCGAAAAAAATGACTAAATAGAAGAAAAACTCTCTGATTTTAAAAAAAATGATCAAAGTCAAAAAATATCAATAATAAAAAATCTACCGAAAACTAAGACAAACGAAATATTTAAACGCTAAACGAAACCTAAACCTAATAGGAACTTAAAAATAATGAAATTATAAAAATATCCCTAAAAATAATAAATTATGAAAATACCCCTAAAAACATAAAAACTCTCAAAACTCTATCAAGACGATTTCAGATGGTTGAAAAAGGCCTTGCATAATAGCATTGCAGTGAGTCTTGCTTGTTGGGCTGTTCCGGGTCACCCAGTCAAATTTCAACCTGTTCCAAGCTCAGACCAATGCCTCAGGAATAGTACCTCGATATCATCCTCCCCGACTAGAAAAAAATTCGCCCTTGAATCTGATTCATCCTCACCAGCGATATCAATGGCTAAATCTTCCTTATCCTCGGATTGGTAAGGTGACAAGTCAGCAACATTGAAAGTACCCGACACATTGTAGTTGCCTGGCAAGTCAATCTTGTAGGCATTGTCATTAATCCGCTCCAACACCTTGAATGGCCCATCTACGCAAGGCTGCAATTTGCCAAATCTACCTGTCGGAAATCTCTCCTTCCTTAACTGAATCCAAACTGGATCACCCTCCTTGAACACTACCTGCTTTCGATGCTTGTCGACCCTTTGCTTGTATTGTAAGTTCTGCTGATTAATCCGATCATTGACTTGGGAATGCAACTCCTTGATCTGCTTAGCATACCTCTTCGCATCTGAACTGAACTGACGATGGATTGGTAATGGATTAAGGTCTAGTGGAGTAGTTTGATTGCATCCGTAAACAATCTCGAACGGATTCTTCCCCGTCGTCCGATTCACTAAACGATAATATGCAAATTCGGCCTGTGGCAGCACCAAATCCCACTGTCGTGGACTATCTCCAAGTAAACTTCGCAATAGATTTCCCAAACTTCTATTCACCACTTCCGTTTGTCCGTCTATCTGCGGATGATGAGAAGAACTGAACTACAACTTGTTGTCCAAATGCCGCCAAAGAGTTCGTAAAAAATGATTGAATTATAAACAAATACTGCGGTCCCGTCTGACACTTCTCACAAAAGCCTTTGAACTCCGGATCGTCCCGATACAAATCAAAAAAAGAATCAAATCCTAATTCCTGGATTTGCATCGTGTTTAACAAGGAATGTCTCCTGCTTAACGCATCTGCCACCAGATTTAATACACCAGCCTTGTGTTGAATGGAGAAACTGAAAGCTTGTAGAAACTCTACCTACAAGGTCTCATGATCCAAAAACAAAACAAACTCCTTGGAAACAAGATAATGCCTCTAATGTTCCAAACTCCTCACAATTGCATGCAACTCCTTATCATATGTTGAATATCTCTGCTTTGTCTCGTTGAGCTTCTCACCGAAGAAAGCCATCGGCCTGCCTCGCTGACTTAACACTCCTCCAATTTCCACTCCTAAAACATCACAATGTACTTTGAAAATTTTAAAAAAGTCAAGTAATACTAGAACAGAAGCTTCTGTTACCTTTTGCTTTAGCAAACAAAAAGCAAAATTTACCTCGGTAGTCCATACAAATCGACTCCAATTCAAACAATCCGTCAATGGCACAACGATGGAATTGAAACCCCGGATAAATTGCCTGTAGAAAGATGCCAGTCCATGGAAACTACAAACATCAAACATTGTCTTCGGCATCTCCCAATTCAGAATAGCCTCCACCTTGGTAGGATTCATCTGAATTCCTTCACCCGACACAACAAGACCTAAAAACGTCATTGGATCCGTCAAAAGTGACACCTTTTCACATTTGCAAACAACTTCTGCTTCCTTAGTGTCTCAAATACCTCCTGCAAGTGCTGTAAATGCTGCTCAACCGAAATACTAAAAATTAGGATATCGTCGAAATACACCATCACAAATCAGCCTATAAATGGGCGAAACACTTGATTCATCAACCTCATGAAGGTACTGGGCAAGTTTGACAATCCAAACAACATGACCATCCACTCATACAGCCCATCTTGCATCTTAAACGCAGTCTTCCACTCATCCCCTGATCTAACCCGAATTTGATGATATCCGCTCCTCAAATCTATCTTCGTAAAGATAGACGTCCCATGCAACTGATTAATCAAGTCATCAAATCTTGGAATTGAAAACTTGTACCTGATGGTTATCTTGTTCACCGTCCGACTGTCAATGCGCATCCGCCACGAACCATCTTTCTTCAACACAAATAATGCTAGCACTGCACAAGGACTCATGCTCTCTCGGACAACCCCTTTTTCCATCAACTGCGCACCTACCTTTATAACTCCTCATGCTCCTTAATACTCATGCGATAGGTTGCCTTATTTGGAATAAGAACACCGGACACGAAATCTATATAGTGCTAGATGTCCCTCATAGGCGGCAAACCCAAAGGCATCTCCTCATGCATCACATCAGCAAATTCCCGTAGCAATAGAATAATTTGCTCAGGAAACTTGGAATGATTTGCTTTTTTCTCAAAAACAACCAAGGCAAAAATTTCCGTTGCCTTGATCGCCTCCTTATGAAAATCAACTCTGGACAATAGAACCTTTGCGGCCTCCTTCCTCAAATCCGAAGGACCCAACGTAATGCTCTGGCCATCCTTGCTGAAAGTGTAAGTGTTTTGGAACCCGTCATGCTTCGTTCATCGATCATACTGCCATGGCCTCCCTAGAAGAATGTGACGAGCATCCATATGAACAACGTCACACCATACCTCATTAGTGTACCTCTTCCCAATCGAAAACTAAACCAAGCACCGCTTGCTGACTTGAACCTCATTGCCCTTCTTCAACCACGACATTTGTAGGGCTGCGGATGCTCAACTGTTTCTAATCCCAATTTTTCTACCATTATTGTTGAGACCATATTCTCACAACTGCTACCATTAATAATCATGTTACACACCTTTCCCCAGGCAGTGCACCGAGTATGGAAGATGTTATGCCACAAACAAGACTCATCGTCTGTCGTCGCCACACTTAGCATTCGTCGAATCATTAGGGATTCTAATGAATCTGCGTATACAACCGCCTCCTCATTTTGTAAGTGAACAGGTTCGTCATCAAGAATCTACTCAAGGACCTCCTCGCTGAGTGTCACGAACTGCCTGTTTGGGCAGTCTGTCACAAAGTGCCCAATACCCTGACACTTAAAACATCGCTTGGCCATCGTCGCCGTTGTCACCTCTTTGCTGGTTCTATCGTGCTGACCTTCCTTGGCCACTGCCTTACCCCTTTCACCCTTATTCATAGCCGCCACCGTCGCTGAAGATGATTGCTCGCTAGGTTTGTTCAGGAATCTGCTCGGAACCCTACCCGAACCGCTGCTTTTCTGTCTAAGCTACCCCTCGACCTTCAAGGCCAATCTACAAACATCTTCATATGTCCAATATTGCTGCAGTTGAACTACATCAGCAATCTCAATGTTCAAACCTGCCAAAAATCGGGCCATCATCTGCTCGTCTTCTTCGGCGATATCGCACCTCATGCGCAACCGATCAAATTCCCCAATGTACTGCTCCACTGACAAATCTCGATGCCTAACTTAATGGTATTCAATAAACTCCTCTTCCCGATAGTGAGTCAATAGGAACTTTTTTCGCAACAGTTTCTTCATCTTGTCTCAAGTTGAAATTTTCGACTTCCCTTCTTTGGTGCGTTGCTTCTTAACATGCTTCCACCAAATCGAAGCATGCTTTCTCAATTTAATCGCCAAGATCTTAACCTTCTGTTCTTCTGTCAAATCTTGAAGATCGAAAATCCGCTCAACAGTATGTAACCAATCTATAAATTTGTCAGGATGCACAATACCTTCAAAATCGGGAATCTCGATTTTCATGCCGAAACTCTGGAAAGAAGATGGTTGCCGGCCTAGTCATTCCAGTCAGTCACACCGCAAACGAGTTGACATCTTCCTCTTCGTCATCGGACTCAACCTCCGATTCCTTCCCTACTTCGGACTGAACATCCACCTGTGCCTGCTCCTCCGCCAGTTGCCCCTCCTAATCCTAGATCCGCCTTCTTTGTTCTACGTTTCTGTTTTCGATTTCTTGTAGGTCTCGTTGATGTGGCGCTTCATCTTCCTCAGGAACGACTCCAAGTCCCCTTCCAGTACGACGTCATCCACGACCACCAGCACAAATTTGTTCTGCCATTGATTCAAGCAACATGTGCTCTGATACCAATTGATGCAAGAAAAATATCGAAAAGAATGACAAAATAGAAGAAAATCTGGAAATTTGTGAAAACTCTCTGGTTTTCAGAAAAACGACCAAAGTCGAAAATTATCAATAATCAAAAGGCTATCGAAAACTACGATAAAAGAAATATTTAAACCCTAAACGAAACATAAACCTAATCGGAACTTAAAAATAATGAAATTATAAAAATACCCCTAAAAATAATAAATTATGAAAATAACCCTAAAAATATAAAAACGCTCGAAACTTCATCAAGATGATTCCGGATGACCGAAAAAGGCCTTACATCATAGCATAGCGGTGTGTCTTGCTCGTTGGTCCGTTCCGGGTCACCCAGTCAAATTTGAGTACATCTTGAACTCGGACCAGTGCCTCAAGAATAGTGCCTGGCATTAGGAATCTACTAAACTTTTCGGTGTGCCTCTACTATACTACTTTGTAAGCAACTACCATTGGTTCTAATTCGCAGTACTCTCCAATTTTTTTCTCTGCATTTCTATTGGCTTAAACTAAAGACATTATCTTTTCTAGTTCCACTATTAATTAAAAGTATACTAGTTTATAAATTTGGTCTAATATGACACTTTATTTTCTAGTAAAATTTTGTAAAGTTAGTACTATCTCTGTGATATAATATAAAACGTTAATCGTAAATATAAGTGTATTATATCTAAAATACCCTTCATCTTTTATATATATAACTACAATTGTATCTCTTCACGTTAAATAAAGAGGATATTAAATGGAGGGTAAAAATAGAAAAAATATAATAAACATGCATCGTAAATTATAAAATAACTTATATAATAAAATAAATAAAAATGATTAAAATGACTTATATCATAAAACAAATAAAAGATTCTAAGTAATCCTTATAATCATAGCTGTATTCTCATCCCTTTTCCTTTCCCAAAAAAGCAAATCCAACACTAAAAAGCCTCATCTCATTTTTGTAAAGAGACATTACTGATATCAATTGAAGTAACCTTATCAATTGATCACACCTTTGCCTGGTTGTTTGTTTAAGACTGGTTCCTTAAACTTTTCATCCCCCACGTTATTGCTTCTTGCGATATACTGTCCAACCTTTTTAATGCTTACATATTGCACGTTAAAGTGCTATCATCTGAGATAGTGCTATCCATATTATTAAGTATTAACCGCCAAAGAGCGGATCAATTAGCAAAAGTTGGGGATATAAGTGTACTTATCTTAATTAATTGATGCTAATTCAACTCCTATTTGATATGAATTTGTGTATTAAACCTTAGATAAAATCAGTTTCCTTTTCTATATCTTGATCAAGTGATACACATCTCGTAATACTTATAATGGGTCGGACACAAGAACCCCTAATAAGGGAACATAATCCCTTTCTTTCGGGGACAACCCACTAAGTAGAATGGTGAGAGTGGAAATTAAAGGTTTTGAGTTTGAATCCAATCTATGTTTTCATAGATTGAGTCCAAAAGGTATCTATGGATAGCAGCAACTGACCAAAAAAAAAAAAAAAAAAAGCGTAGGATTAACCAATCGGATCCTTAGTGCTAGCGAAAAGAAAACTCCAAAAAGCAAAGCCATTTTCTCACAATGCCATGATCGAGGGTGAACTGATTGTCCCTGGTTGTCTGATAATAAGGCAAAATGGATATGAAGTTGAAAGACATGAAAATGTGCTGGTCGTTTCCATAATTGGAGAAAGTTTTCTTCTCAAATTTTGACCACCACATATGCAAACATTGGGTGATATGTCTACCCCGCCATTGCTGGACAAAGAAAGCACACCGATGGAAATCATTCATGCCCACTAATCTCACTGACTTTATTCTTCACAACCAATCACAAACTGACACACATTATACATTGTCCAATCCTATATGTACTTTGAGTATCACTATCTTCATGGCATATATGATAGGTATATATATATATATATATATATATATATATATATATTTATATTATTACACGCGTG
>JAOXNR010053528.1:0-14074 GCA_028571225.1 Parsonsia alboflavescens
GGCATCGTTTTCGGACTGATTTCCAGGCCTTTTCATCTTGAGCTTTAATAAACACAGTTATTCGAGCCTTCCAATATGAATAATTTGATCCATTGAGAAGAGGTGGCATACTCACAGATCCTCCTCTTGCAATCCACTCATTGCCGCACAAAAAGATGCTATACCTAAGATCTTTCACTAATTTGTTAGTGTATGTCTCTGATACCAATTGATAGAATCTTTGGCTAGGAATTAATCAATTAAGTTGTAATTAACAAGTTGAGTATAGAAATTTAGCATAAACAAATGAACATCAAGATTTAACGAGGTTCACCCCAGTTGCAATAAATCCAATCTTAGGCTACGTCCTCAAAGCGAGGCCAAGCTGCAAAAATCATTAAGATAAGAACATTACAAGAGTGTAGTATAGAACAATAAAATCCCTTTAGTTTACCACTACCCTACTCTAAGTTTTATCTTACCAAGCCACAACAAAAATCCCTCTTGTTTATATTGTAGCACCTTCTAGGATAACTTTGAAGATGACAAAACTTCTCCCGAAGCCAAACTCCCCCCGAGTTCTGGAACTGTTTCACAAGAACTGTTGTGACACTCCCGTGACAGTCTGCAATAGTGAAGTAGATGTACTCCTGCCGAGTCCCGAGTCGTCTACCATAAATATTCTCCCGCATTTTTATAATGAATTTCAGCAAGGCTTTTAGCACGTGGTTTGATCATCCTCAAACTCTATCACTTAAAGATAGCAATGTAGAAAGATATACTAGATATTCTTCTATAAGATAATCACAATATTAAATATGAGAATATCCAAAATAGATAAATACAACTACAGAATTATTAGCTGAGAAATATTTATCTTTAAGAGACTTAATCCAACTTAACCACTCAACATGTATTATCCAATTCAAAAACCGAATTTATAGTCATCCTAATAAAAATACAAATACCGAAATAATAGCCAATACAATTATCTAACACACATGAAAAAGTTAACCAATGTGTTGCTTTAGCGGGGCTGTTGCTGTCACTTGTGTTCTACAGAATTTGTTCAGCTTTTTCTATGTGTGCAAGAGTTCAAACATTCTTTGGGATTTTGGAAACCTTTCCGGTGAAGAACATGGGCCAAAGCTCGTATTACAATTGAACTTTTTCTATAGTTGATGAACCATGTGGACATAACATAAATAATCTGTTGTTTGGATACTGTGAAAGTACAAAAACATTTAGGTCTATCTTGAAAAAAAAACCAGGAAATTTGGCAAAGCTTCCATGTTGTAGGTTGCATAACTAGAGTTCTTGAATTCTAAATTTCTTACTCTTCTGGTGAACAGAATTTAAGTATAATACCCAGTTTCATAATGTGATGCAAGTAACACATGCAGCGTACAAGGCCTGCAATGTGTCTACCCCAATTGCTACTTTTACAACCGGAAATGATTCGATTACTATCAGTGCTCATGGTCATCACTTTTTTCTCTGTGGTACACCTGGACATTGCCAAGCTGGGCAGAAGGTAGACATAAACGTTATGCGGGCTCCTTTTGTGGCTCCGAGTCCATCTGTTGTCCCTAATCCTACACCTGCTTAAGCAGCTCCTGCACCATCTCCTAGTAATGCTGCTTCACTATGCTTCAAATAGGTTCTTGGCTATTGCTGTTTGTGCAGCGTTAATCTGCCATTTTGTTTGACCCGGCTCCTCACATCTTGAACAAATTAGTTTATCAGCCCTTGGGGGGAATTATCTAAAACATTTGATGAATCTGTCTGTTCTTACTCTGGCTGCATACTGGATATAGCTTGAGCTCTTCTATAGTTTGGAATAATTTTTGTATTCATAGTTTTAGTTTACTTCTGAGTTGAATGTTGATTTTTCTACTGTATATGAGAATGTACTTTCCTCACACTCGAAATGAAAAATATCTTATCCCAATTCTGGGAAACTCAATTGATTGATTATCAAGGGCCAGTAGATGATGCAGAAAAGGGATTGTGATTAAGTATGAAATTCTCCATTGCAGCAGAAATTCATTGCCATATCTACAATGTTCTTTAACTGAAAGTACATCATAGATGTTGCCTTTAAGAAAAAATTGTGCACAAAACAGATCACTCTTGACATTTTCTTATTGGCTTCACAAGGGGAAGGAAATTTGAATGCAAAAGAATGGATACAGCTTCCCAACATTTTCAGGCCATATCATAAGAAACTACATCTCTACCCATGAATTTTTTCCACAAAGGATGTTTACCCTGTCATTCATTCTGTCAACTGGAATACCCTTTGTCTCTGCCAGAAGAAACACAACAAATAGCCCCATGACTAGTATCCAAGCTGCAAAGAATATGAAGGCTTGCATGTGGCACGACATTGATAAGAATAACTGAGCTATAAGTGAGAAACATATTGGAGCTAACAGCAAATGCAATTCCAGCAGTTCTTGTCTCCAAAGGGAATATTTCACTTGGAATCAGCCATCCAAGACGGCCCCAAAATAAATTTAAGGAGTATAGAAAATTAAAAAAATAAAGAGACTGGTTAATTTTGAATCAGAATTAATTAATTTCCTCAAAATAAAAATTGAAGGAAAAGAATTAACCACACAATTGTTCATTGTTCATTCACTCATCACATATTTTCTTCTTATATTTTTGAATATTTTCTTGAGTATTGGAGACGTCTGTTAACTTCGATAATGGTCAATCAATGAAGAAGATGGCGTTTGTGGGGTTTCTTCCGCAATTCCCTCCCATCTACTATTTCCCACCTGATCTCATTTCATATAACAGTAGCAATATTTGTATTCACCCTCTCTCTCACACACAAAGCTTATAGCTCCCCTCGCGTCAGTGCTGTCTTGGTAAGCTTCTTTCCTTGATTTTGTTACTGTATATGTTGTTTTGCATATGCTTGACAAAGTTCTCCAAGGAACATATATATATATATATATATATAAATAAATAAATATATATATATATATAAATAAATAAATAAATATATATATATTTATAATATGTCTTCTTATGTGCCTCTGGCCAGGAAAGAATCAGAAGGATGCTTTCGGCTATTAGCTTTGTTTCTGTTTACTTTTCCCTTTTCCCTCTTTACCAGATGTTACGATCCTTAATTAATTATCCATTTGAATTAATGTAACTTCGATGGCCTTCTAATGAACTTGTCTCCTTTTATTTAGATGCTTCCATCATGCCATACTGAAACAAACGGAGGATTAAACAAGTTAAGCATGAGAATAAAAATGCCTCTAATAGTTCCCCCCCCCGATTGTAATTAAAAACTAGGGAAAGATATATAAGAATCATGTCCATTTCATTTTCGGATCTTATTTATTAATCATATATATCAGAAATTTCATTTAAAAGCAGGAAGAAAAATTTCAAATTATTCTACATTTCTTATCATTTTTTAATTTCAAATTTCCGACTTCGTTTTTTATTTAATTTCTGAATGTATTGATTTCAATCTTCCAAAGGATTTGGGCCATTCTTCCTTAAAATTGTCTTGGAGTTTAAGATTAAGAGAGATAATCTTCGCAGGTTGGTATTGAAGAAATGCTTATTCTCGTAATGTTTTATTCTCTCAGCCCCTTTAGGTGTATGTATCAGTATGATTTTGTTTAGAGTTACAATTTTTTATCTAATTTCGTATTACGGACCCTATCCCGATAGTTTTTATTATAACTTTACTTATTTTGTCTCATAACAAACAATCAATTCTTGAAGGAAATACTTCTATTTTGACTCCAGCAAATTTTCTTGGAGCAATTTGATCTATCAATTCTTTCATAAAATTAAACACTTGATTCCAAACACTCATTTAGAAATAATTAGGACATCATTTAATTCAAAACAGACACAGTAAATTTTATGTCAATTTTATATATTCAAGTTTATCCAACGTGTGCCAGCCAAAGGATTTGGTAGAGATCTAGCAATGGAGTTTGAGGGAAAGATCAACCCTACCCTGATCATTTCTAATTTGTTGGCTGCCACCGGCGGTCTCATGCACGGCTACAGTACTTATGTATTGTATGGTGTAACTATGATGGAGTCTTTTGTGGAAAAGTTTTTCCCATCAGCATACAGGGGATGAAGAATAAGGAACAGACAGCTGGCCAGATGATCAACAACAATCACTGCCAATATGATGATCAAGTAATAGAACTCTCCATATCGTTCTGGGTTTTTACTGGTCTAATTGCTGTTTTAATCGCTTCCTACACTACCAGAAGATTCGGCCGTAGGTTTACTATCTTGATTACTGGCCTTTTCTCCATGACTGGAGTCATCCTTAACGCTGCAGCTCAGAATCTTGCCATGCTTATTTTTGGTAGGATTTTACATGGATGTGGGATTGGTTTCTCAAATCAGGTATATAATTTTGAATCCCTTTAATTAAGTTACACACAAATATATTTGTTAGCATATTTTATAAACCAAGCTTAATTTGGATTAATTAGAAGAGTTGAAAATGCTTTTTCAAATCATCTGAGCAATAAATCAGACAAGCCTCTACTGCTTTCAGATTACTCTTCTATTAACAAATCACAATTAAACTACTCTTCTTGCATTTAATTCAAATTCAAGATAAACCACAGCAAACAAATTCTTGCTCCGAATGGCAAAGAAGAAGGGGGGAAAAAACTGAATGGGATTCAAGAGAATATTGGGTTTAGCTCTGCTGCCAAGATCTTCTTCTTTTACCCATCTTTTTAATCTACTTCTTCTTCATTCATTTTTAGCTTCCTTATTTAATAGAATAAACAAAAAATAGACAGGGAGTAAGAAGAGACAGAAGTGCTTATGGAGATTGAGAGACCAAGAAGAGAAGGGGGGGATGGAATGTAGAACTGCGAAGAAGACAATTGGAAAGAAAAACCTAATAAAATAAAAAAGTTACCTTGGGATATGTTTTATGAGATTTGGAGCCTGAAGGAGAGAAGTGAACCATAACCTCAGAAGAGTTGATCAGGTCAAAAGTTGACCAAATGCAATTTCTTTAATTTTGAATCATTTATTAGTTTTTGAAAGTTGAAAAGCTCTTATCCAAATTGGTCCAATACCTTTGTCCCTCTATAAAAGACTTACATTACCTTATAATTTATGTTCTAGGAAGTGATTTTTATTGAAATGATCCCACATTTAAAAAGATACTATCATGATTGTAGTGATGTCAAAAAGTTAATGTTCAGGTCATTCCTATGTTATTGTCTGAGATTGCACGCACTAGAATATGTGGAGGACTCGACATTTTGTTCCCACTTAACTTAGCTATCGGCATTCTTCTTGCCAAGCTTGTCAATTATGGAACAACAAAGTAAGTCTTTAATTTTCCTTAGCTTCTCCATAACTCTTGTTTATTCAGTTGTCAATTTTGGAACAAAAAAGTAAGTCTCATATTGCTTTATTTTTCCTTAGTTTCTATATAACTTCTTTATTTCACATCCACCATAAGTTTTGCAACTGCACATATATCAAGTATGGCACAAGATTACTCTTTTATATGTATGTTGTAGTAGTTGAATAAAGAACTCAAGATTCACATAAATAGCATTTCATATATTCATGACAATTTTTCATTCTTTTCTAATAATGGAAATAGCATTTAATAGGATGTCAATCCTTATGTTGGGTTGTATTATATTTTTAATTGATTTATAAATATGATTGGAATCAAATTAGATAAGGACAATGTAGTTGGACTTGAATTAGGAAGATATTATATTTCCGGTTCAAATCAGGAAAACCATATCATTAGGAATTGTAAAGATTCAAAGATTTAATAAATAGGTGCAATTAGGGATCTTTGTTGCAACATTTCATTTTCTAATAAAATTCTTTTGCTTGTTTGAGAATGTAGGTCTTTATGACCGATCCTTGTATTGTTGATTTCTCTTATATTTTGTTATTTGACTATGACTTTGATTTCCGCAATTCTCCTTGACATTTTATGATGCCGGGGCACTGTTTATGGGGCACTATTCATCGTGGGTCATTGTTCATGGACACCATTCATCACGGGACACTGTTCATTGAGGGTCATTGTTCATTTAGGGGTATTTTTTTGTAATTTTATTGTTTGTTATCTCCGAATCAGATTAGGATTCTTTTTATTAATTTCGATTCGGATTCTTTTTATTAATTTCTAGTAGGATTCTTTTAATTAATTCCGATTAGGATTAGGGTAGATTTTAGGTTATAAATATCTTGTTTTGTCTTAGTTACAAACAACTTTTGATAAATTGAAAATTTTCGACTTTGGTCGTTTTTTCGAAAACTTGTGTGTTTTCGTAGTTTTTCCACCTTTTCTTCTGTTTAGTTATTCTTTTCGGCATTATTCTAGCATCAGTTGGTATCAGAGCCTCAAGTTGCTGAAATCAATGGCTGAGCAGATTCAGGGAGGTTGTGGGCGGCGTCGTGCTGAAGGGGACGTGGAGTCGTTCTTGAGGAAGACGAACCGCGTCGTTAATGAGACCTACAGGAAGTCGAGAACGAAAACGCGAAACAGAGAAGGCGAATCCAGGACTTGGAGCGGGAACTGGCGGAGGCGCTGTTGGATGTTCAGTCTGAGGAGGGTGTGGAATCGGAGATTGAATCCGATGATGAGGAGGAAGATGTCAATCTATTTGCGGCTTGAACCGAGGGCGACAAAACCGATCGGAACGACGTGGTTGACAACTATCTTCTTTCCAGAATTTTGGCATGAAAATCATGATTCCTGATTTTGAAGGTAGGGCGCGCATCCTAATGAATTTTTAGATTGGTCACATACGGTGAAGAGGATTTTCGATCTTCGAGATTTGACGAAAAAATAGAAGGTTAAGATTATGGCGATTAAATTGCGGAAACATGCTTCGATTTGGTGGGTGCATCTTAAGAAGCAACGCGCCAGAGAGGGAAAATCAAAAATTTCAACTTGGGACAAGATGAAGAAACTGCTATGAAAGAAGTTCTTGTTGGTACACTATCGGCAAGAGGCTTTCATTGATTATCATTCCATTAAGCAACGGGATCTTTCAGTGGAGCAGTACATTACAGAATTTGATCGGTTACGCATGAGGTGCGATATCACCGAGGAAGACGAGCAGACAGTGGCACGATTTTTGGCTGGTTTGAAGTTCGAGATTGGTGATGTGGTCTAGTTGCAGCAATATTGGACATATGAAGATATTTGCAGATTGGCCATGAAGGTCACGGGATAGCTTAGATGGAAGAGCAGGGCAGTTCGGGATCTAAAGTTCTGAACAGCTTTCAGGACAACCCTAACGGGTAATCCTTTTCGGCTTTGACGGCGGTTGTGAGTGGGGGACACAAGGGTAAGTCCGTAGTCAAAAGGACACACAGCATAGCGAAATTGGCAAAGAGGCGGCGGCGGCAACAGCCAAGCGCTGTTTTAAATGTCAGGGCATTGGGCATTTTGTCATAGTTTGTCGAAATAGGCAGTTCGTGACACTCAGCGAGGAGGTGCTTGAGCCAGGTTTTGATGATAAAGAAGAGGAGCCTGATGACTCACAAAAGGAGGAGGACACTGTATATGTTGATTCGGGAGCATCCCTTGTGATTCGACGAGTCCTAAGTGTGGCGGCAGTAGAAGATGAGTCGTGGTTGCGGCATAATATCTTCCATACGCGGTGTACTGCCGTTGGGAAGGTTTGCTACATGATCATTGATGGCGATAGTTGTGAGAATGTGGTTTCCACGACAATGGTAGAAAAATTGGGTTTGGAAACAATTGAGCACCCACAACCCTACAAATTATCGTGGTTGAAGAAGGGCAATGAGGTAAAAGTTAGCAAACGGTGCCATGTTCGATTTTCGATTGGAAAAAAACTATATTGACGAGGTCTGTTGTGATGTTGTTCCTATGGATGCTTGTCACATTCTATTAGGGAGGCCGTGGCAGTATGATAGGAAGGCAAGACATGACGGATTTTGAAACACATATTCCTTCAGCAAGGATGGCGAGAATATCACACTGGGACCTACGGATTTAAAGAAGGAGACACCAAGGAATTTGCTGTCCTGAATAGAATTTCATGGGAAGATGAAGAGGGCAATTGAAAATTTTGCGTTGGTTGTTTGGGAAAAAAATGCAGATCAGTCCGAGCTTCCTGAGCTTGTTGCTCCGTTACCGGATCACAGTCAATTTCGATGTGCTAGACAGTTCAAGGAACTACATTCTCAGGATCGTTCCCAAATTAAACGGAAGAACTTGTAGTCTAAATGGCGGATCGATAAACGTCGAAGGAATATGATGTAGCGGGCACGACCGAGTCGGATTCGAGGGCGAATCTTTTCCCACCTGGGGAGAATGATGCTGGGGCACTATTCATCACAAGTCACTGTTCATCGTGGGGCACTGTTCATTTAGGGGTATTTTCATAATTTTGTTATTTGTTATCTCCAAATCGGATTAGGATTCTTTTTATTAATTTCGATTAGGATTCTTTTTATTAATTTTGAGCTCGATTCTTTTTATTAATTCCGATTAGGATTATGGTAGATTTTAGGTTATAAATATCTCGTTTTAGCTTAGTTACAAACAGATTTTGATTAATAAAAAATTTTCGACTTCGATCATTTTTCCGAAAACTTGCTTGTTTTCGCAGTTTTTCCACCTTTTCTTCTATTTAGACATTCTTTCATCACCTTAAGTTAAGATGTTAAGTGAAGTATAATTCAACTCCACATCTTCTAATTAAATGTTTAACTCTCTATTCATCAGGGTATTGGTGTTATCAGAAATGTGACACAAATATGAAAAAAAATGTAGACAGGAAGACATGGAACTTTAATATGATAAATTGCTCTAAGATTCTTGAGATATCATTGAAGTATTGCATTTTTGAGCTTCTATTCTTAGATAATATTAATGAATTTCATTTAGACATGCTCAAACTTTGGTTAACACAATGATAAAAATCTTCTTGTTTATTCTCTTCTTAAACCATTGCTGCCTTGCTAATTTGAATTCAATTCCTTGTTCTACTACAGTATTAAAGGAGCATGGGGATGGCGATTGTCATTTGGATTGACTAGAATTCCAGCATGCCTTTTCACCTTGGGTGTCTTTTTTGTAGTTGAAACTCCTACTAGTCTCATTGAACGTGGTTATTTAGAGGAAGGAAAAGCAGTGTCGAGAAAGATTCGAGACACTGATTACATTGAATCAGAATGTAATGAACTTGTTGAGGCTAGCAGAATTGCTAAGCAAGTGAAACATCCTTTCAAAAATCTTCTAATGAGAAGAAACATGCCTCAATTGGTCATTGCAATGGCATTATAGGTTAGTTTCCATTTACTCCCTTAGTGCATGATCAAGTGTTGTCCCATTTTAACTTCAGCAAATTCTATTAAAAAAAGGGTTAGGTGCCACACCCTAAGAAGTGAAGTAAAATTCCTCATCTCAGGCTAACCTAATGTGCAAGAATACAAACGAATAAAAAACTTTCCAAAAAGAAAACAATTAGTCAATACATTATTCTTAAAAAAAAAGAAAAAATTACAAACCAAAACTTTATTGAATCATCAAGTAATCCTAATTTGACAAAAGTAAATATCAAAATACAATGTCAACCCCCATAATAACAAAGGCTTATTATTCCAAAGGAAAAAAATAGAAATCCACTACACCAAATCTCATACTAAAGGTTCCTGCAAAAACATGCATAATAAACTAGAATGAGAAAACATTAGCTCAGTAAGCAATTTCTAGCCTTTCTCATCTATTAGGGCAGATTATTTTTTAACAGTATACGTAGTATACACTCGAACATTTTATCTCAGAATTTTAAAAATAACAATTTAGTACAATAACTCCCAAACATATTCGAGATGGCAACCTAATGGAAAATTCATTTCCAATACATAACTTTACATCTATAACTAGACTCAAATTATCTCAAAATAGGAACCAATAACGGATATTCATCATAACTTTTCCCTAGTCAGCAGGGGCATTACAATACATGCAAATCCAGCCTATCCACCGATCAGACTGGTGAAGTGAGTACTAATTCCTTATGGTATATAATCGTAAATAAGAGCCCAAACAATACATGTATATAATTTGCATAATACTCAAAAATTGCCATAATTATAAAAATAAGATCATTTAAATACAACGATGCCTGTTATTTAACATAAAACACTTTTATCAAATAATATATATATTTCAAAGAAACTTTCCAGAACAATGACAATGGTCACTGACCTTAAACTCCCAAATACTCAACTCAAATAATCCAGATCCAAAAAAAAAACACAACCAAAAAAAAAAAAAAAAAACCCCTCTAACTATCTAAATTTAAATCAATCCTCTAATTCAAAATATTCTTTGCCTAAGGCCCCTTCAAAAGTTTATCAACCCTAAGTACTAAAGAAATAGGTAATCAAATATTTAATAAAATAGGAAAAAAGGTTAGCATTAATACATAATAAAAATAATAGTTTTCTTACTAAGTAAAATATATAAAATATGATAATAAATAAATAACATTATCTCTGTCTGGAATTGAATGTTCCATCTTGACTTGTACAAATTTTAAGAAAATTAGTTGACTAAGTTGATTTTAAACCCAACAAAATTTTAATTTTAACTAATAGGAAATGATACATTCATTTCGGGATAGCCTAAAATAGAAATGTGAACATTCTATTTCGGACGGAAAGAGTAGTAATAATCTTAATAATACAACAATGATTGCATGCAGTACTAATATCAACTGGAATTCCAAAATCCACCGGCATCTTCCTTCCAACCATCATTTTTCCACTGCCTCACGGAACGAAAACAATACTTTTAATCAAAAACCAAAATTATATTTTTCTATTAATCCAAAAACTTCAATTTAGAAAGCTTTAATTAAATACAAACAAAATTCTAAACATAAAATTCAAAATCCTAATCTCCAAAAATTTATTCTACCCAACTAATTTTAAACTAAAATCAAATAGTCCGGGGAGAGCGTTTAAAACTTACCGTCACCTTAGGAATGCCCTAAGTTAGCAAAAGGATAAAATTGAATCGAACGTCTGAACCCCTTTTTAATTAATATAAAAATTTAATAAAAATAATTAAGAGTTCTTAAGATTTTTAAAAATCTCAAAAAGCCCCAAAGTTTTTGTTATAATCACTTTGGCTCACAATTTCTTCATTAGTGAATTTAAATCCTTTAACTTGGTTCATGGGTATCATAATAAGAGCATTCAATTTCGGATTAGGGAGTAAACAAATTGAAGTATTTTTCTAATTTCATTAATCCTATTAATTTCCTAGATCTTGATGATGTTTTTTAATATCTTTGATAAATATTGGTTGCAAATCTTTCGGTACTTTACTAGAATCCAAGTCATACCATTTTATACAGCACTCTTATTTGATACAATAGGATTTGGAAGTCACGCAACTCTTTACTCAATTGTGAAAACTTTACCCGTATATGTTCTCTTTACTTTAGCGTCAATCGAAGAAAACTTTTGTTGGAAGCTGGTTTGCAGATGTTCATGTCACAGGTTTTAATAACCATAATTCTGGGAATCAAAGTTAAGGATTATAGAAACAACCTTTCCGGTTTATATCATGTTATCTATATCTCACTTTCTAAGTGAATTGGGCCCCAACAACCTTTCATATGCGGAGTAACTCGACAACGACCGCCCTATAATCCCCTCATCCAGCAAGCCAAATCGAAGTCCAGTGATCTGGGTATACTCCTGAGGCTTTAATCGATGTAATCTACCTCCAATGAGGAACCATATCTCATCAGTGCGAGCATCGAGGAAGTGAACCTCCCGTCTAAGAACATAAGATGCAGCACAAGCGTAAAATAGTCCAGAATATCGAGGTAGCTCCAACATGTGTCCGAATGGACAACTCCTAAATTGCTCCTCTACCCCCATGGAGCTTGACCAAGTAAACTACTTTTGCTATCCCTGCATACTTGCAATGACAACTTGTAGTCTTACCAAGACGAATAACACGTCTATGCCAGTAAGTCTATCTCTCTCTAGCAATGTCCATGTCTCTGCAAATAAAAAAAAAAATTTTAAATACTAAACATAAATCAGTACAATAAATAAAACAGGTTCCAAACAATTTGTTATTTAATGAAAAGGTATTTTTTAAATCCTAAACATAATATTTCACAAAAAAATCTATAATAATTTATTATTTAAAACCATTGTATAAAACTTTACCTCGAATATTTTAATTTTAAAACAAATTATAGTTATAACTTATTATTATTATTTTTAGTACATAGACATGTATATTCATCCTTTATCCTACCGAATATAAAGTACAATGTATTTTTATTTATACAAAAAATAAAATAAGCCTTGACAATCATTATAAAATGTTAAGTAATAAAGTACATTCAATAATTAAATTCAATTATACACTAACAGTATAAGCTACATTGATATTAATAATAAATCATTGGAAAGTACAGTGATAGTTTAATAATAATAATTTTAAATTATTTTCATAATAATAATAATAATAATTCATATTTAATGTAAAATGATAATAGAATTTTTTATTTAATTTAAAATTTAATAAAATTAATTTTTATGTAATTTCAAATTTAATAATATAAATTTTTAATGTAATTTAAAATTTTATAATAATTTATTATAAAATAATAATGGGCCTTCCTTAGATTAACCCGACCTGCCATGCATTATCTTAACCTTCCATACATTATCCTGACCTTCTGTGATTTTTAAATTAATAATAATAAAATAATTTTGGTCCTACATGCCGACCTTACATACATTATCCCGACCTTCGGTGATTGATAAATTAATAATAATGAAATAATATTGGTCCGACCTTCCATACGTTATCCCGACTTTACATTGATGATCTCGACCTTCTGTGATTTTTAAAATTTTATAATATTAATAGTGAAATAATAATGAGCAGACCTTCCATATGTTATAATAACCTTCAATATATCATACCGACCTTACATATATAATCCCAACCTTCGGTGCAATCATCCCAACTTTCCACTGTTTCAACCCAGAAAGTCTATTTCATAGTCGTTTATCCCACACCACCATATTATGCCTCCAAAAATAGGCTTAACATGCCTAAATTATCAACAAAGTTTAGCCCATAAAAAAGAAGTTAGAAACAATTGAGGCATATGACAATTAAAATTTCCAGTTCAAAAGCAAAAAACAAAAATGACAGAAATGATGCAAAGGGGAACGAACAATCACAGAACAAGTGTTTGCATAATCATGGAGGGGAGCAATCACAGCATAACCACATGCGTAACCATGGAGGGGGGCAAAAAAATTTTAAATGATGAAAAGGGAACTTACCTGTAGTGGAGGAGGTGCGGGAGAAACCTTTTCTTATTTGCAGCAGGTGTACCTTCTTTTTCTTCGACAATGGCAAGCTACCGATGAACAAATTTCGTGGCAAGAAGGGAGCTTGAACAAATGGGTTGTCAGAGGAGATGGACGATTCGGTTTCAGCTGTGGGAAGGTCGTTTGAATGGGTTTGTCGAAGGTTGGGTGAATGAAGGAGCAACAAACCCTTGGAATTCCTAGTGGATTTGGGGAAGGACGACTGAATGAGGGCAAATGGATCTTTTTCATTTGGTCAGCGGTTCTCTTTTCTCAATTTGGGTGTCTGTACCAATTTGGATATAAAGTAAAAATTGGACTATCCAAATGGGTATTATTGAAATGTTTTGAGAAATCGGGTATAATTGAAATACCCGATTCAATTTTGAGTATTTTTGAAAATTTCTTTCGAAGAAGATGATGTTTGTCCGGTTTCCACAGTCCCTTTGTCTTATCCATTTGTCATTTGCCTCTCCATAATTCCCTTTTAACTTTATAATTTACCGTTTTTCTTTTGTTTAGGGATGGCAATGGGGCAGGTCAGGGTAGGTTTTTGAAAACTCAGACCTACTCTGTCCTTCTTGGAGCTAGGCCCGCCCTGCCCCGCGACCTACCACGGGTTTCTTAACTCAGGCCCGTGACCTGCCCTGACCTGTTCCTATAAAACCTGACCTGTTCCCATTTTGACCTGTTCTGA
>JAOXNR010053529.1:0-14073 GCA_028571225.1 Parsonsia alboflavescens
TGTTAAGGGTGGAGGGGAAGATGTAAAAAAAATCATAAAAACATAAAAAGGAAGAAAGCAGGAAAAAAATAAACCAAAAAAAAAAGGGAAATTAGCCAATTCCATCCTTGAAGTTTGACCATGAAATTAGTTTCATCCTTAAAAAATTTTTCCACCTTTATTGTTCCAAAATATTTTACAATCTATCATTATTTGGTCTTCGTCCATCTTTGCCGTTAAGTGCTCATTTGTCAAGAGTAAAATAGACTTTTAAATGAGATTAGCCAATTTCACCCCTAAAGTTTAACATTAAAATCAATTTCATTCTTGAAGGTTTTCTTCCTTCCTTTATTGTCCCAAACATTATATGGCCACTATTATTGGGTCTTTTTCCATTCTATCCGTTATTTTGTGATTCTCAAAACAACAAGCAGTTAGTCAAGGGAAAAAAATACATTTAACCAATTTCCCCCAAAACCAGACTCACCTTTTGTCACTAAACCCATTTGGGCATTTCATCAAAAATTGAGAATACACACAAAATACTGAATTCAGATGAAAGTATCAAGGCTCGTCAATTTACCAATAATCTCCACAAGAGCAGCTTCCATATTTGAAGTGGTGAAAACAACTTGTATCCTTTATAATAACTTCTCTACCCACCATTCTACAAATGATCTTAAGCATATCATGGCAACTGCAATAAATATGAAGATTTTTTATACTTGAATCGTACTCTCATCTATTGTCTAAATTAATCTAAAGAGATGGCCAATAATTTACTATGTCCAATGGGAGAGCATTCCCTCTTTTAGGATATACCTACCCTCATCAATCATATAGGGAGAATAACAAGAATGGCTAATTTAGTTGGGTATTGAGATATTGGAGATGTATTCAACGGTAAGAAAGTATTTGATGAAATGCTCAAATGATTAAACGTCAAAAGGTGATTTTTCGTTTTAAAAGGAAATAAGTTAAAGGTCTTTTTTAAGTCTGACTAAAGACATGTTTTGAAAATCGCTAAGTATTGGTTAGAATGGAAGGAGACCCTATAATGGCAGATCGTAAAATGTTTTGGGACAATAAAGGGAGAAAAGAAACTTTAAGAATGAAATTAATTTTAAGGTCAAACTTTAGGGATGAAATTGGCTAATTTTCTCATGTTGAAAGTCAATTTTACCCCTGACTAACGAGCACTTAACGATAAAGATGGGTGAAGACCCTATAATGACAAATCATAAAATGTTTTGCGATAATAAAGGTAAAAACAAATCTTTAAGGATGAAATTGATTTCATAGTCAAATTTTTGGGACGAAATAGGCTAATTTAAAAAAAAAAAGAATATTATAAGTAGAACAAAAAATTGGAAGATGAAAATAAGAGAAGAAAAAAATATAAAATGAAGTAAAGGATGGGGGAAAAAAAACTATCCGAAAGATGAGTTGGTGGGGTGAAAAATTTTATATATATATATATATATATATATTAAAAAAAATTGAAAGGAACAAAGAGGAAGAAAGAGGAAAAAATGGAAAGAACTTAAGGAAAAAGTAAAGCAAAGAAGAATATTATAAAAAAAAAAATTAAAAAGAAGAAGAAGAAGAAAATTAAAAATAAAACATGAAAGAGAAAAATGGAAGAAAAAATTTAAAAATGTTAATATGAAAATTGAGGAGTTAAGTGTTTCTTTTTATAAGTTCCTTTTTGTAGCCTTTTTTTTTTCTTTTTTCTTGAGTGCTTATTAAGATAAAAAATAATTACTTATTTTATAAGTTAAGTCAAAACAAACAGACTCACAGTACTACTCTTGATCGTTGCCTCTTCTAATTGCTTTTAAAATTTCATTTCTTACCGTCTCTTGTTAGCCCATGTGTGAGTGGCCCAACACTAAAAAAAAGGAGTGCTGAGAATATACTTTAAACACCTGATACCATCCTTTTTTGTTGCTTTCAAAATTCCTTATTTCTACAGTTGTATTTATGTATTTTAAAGTTTTTTGAGATTCTATCAAAAACAACTTGTCCGGTTAAAAGAAGAGTTGTTACTTTATTTTTTGCGAGCTTTTAAGATTCGTTTGTTTTTATAAACATGAAAATGTTGCTCTTTCTTATTGCTTTCAAAATATAAAGTAATGGGTACCCGAAATACAATCAACAAAGTTTGATTACTTTAAAAAGCATAGTAACGCTCCTTTTGGTTGCTTGTGATTACAATCAATTACAACAATGGGGCAATCACAAATTGATATGGTTCAAAACAATAATCATATGGGTAGCCCAAGTGAGAGTGGAAAAATAAAATAAAAAAGGTACATCTTAGATGTTGATTGCATTCAGACATGTGATACCAACCTTACTGGTTGCTTTCAAAGTTCATTATTTTTATAGTTGCTTTATATATTTTAAAGTTTCTAGATTTTGTCAAAAACAACTTGATCTAGTAGAAGAAGAGTTGTTTCTTTATTTGTGTGCTTCTTATTTTTACTACTAATGAAATTGCTGAACTTCAAGGAGAAGTAGCTGAATGTAGAGAAATGTAGAAAGATGCAGAGAGAGGAAAAATACAAAAGCTTTCTCTTTCTGATTCAATTGCGTTAAAAATTACATTTGTGCAGAATATGGTTATATATACAAAAGAACAAGTTGCCTATACAGCTGTATTACAACTAACAACTAATTAACTATCAGTTTGCTAACTTCACTAGCTTGTCATCTAACGGCATCAAACATCACTGGCTTGTCATTTAACACCATCAGCTTCATTACTGTAACATCCCCCCTCAAGCCAGATTTTACAAACAAATTCTGCAGAGGGAACTCCTTCAATATATTATGAAACGGTCCACGATGCAAAGCCTTTGTAAAAATGTCAGCTAACTAATGATTTGTCCTGTTTGACAGAGGCTTGATCATCCCCTTGTGAAATTTCTCTCGAATGAAATGACAATCAAGCTCTATGTGTTTTGTTCTTTCATAGAAAGCTGGATTCTCAACAATGTCAATTGCAGCCTTATTATCACAATACAATAGTACAGCTCTTTCATGCTTAATCTTCAACTCCCCTAATAGGTAAAACAACCATTGTATCTCACATGTAGTGTATGCCATAGCCCTATACTCAGCTTCAGCGGAGCTCCAAGATATAGTTGTTTGTTTCTTTGCTTTCCATGCCACTAAAGAGCTTCCTAGGAAGATAAAAAAACCTGTAATGGACCTCCGCCTTTCAATGCATCCACCCCAATCTGAATCAGAGTAAGCTTGAAGCTCCAATGTACTTTCTGCTACATAAAACAACCCCAAACCAATTATTCCTTTAAGATATCTTAGTAGATGTCTTGTTGCCTTGAGATGTGTTTCAGTAAGGGAGTCCAAGAACTGACTTAACTGCTGAACAAAAAAGTTAATGTCAGGCCTTGTATTGGTTAGATATAACAGCTTCTCAATCAACCTCCTATACCAAGTTTTATCAGTAAGTATAGCTGAGTCTTCAGCACTCAATTTAATTCCAGCTTCCATAGGAGTAGTTGTACGTTTACAATCAGTAAAACCATATTCTTTAAGCAAGTCCATCGTGCACTTCCTTTGACAAAGATTCAAACCTTCTCTGTTTCTAGCAACTTCTAATCCTAGGAAGTACTTTAATTCCCCCAAATCCTTAATCTTGAATTTCTGATGTTAAAAAGCCTTTATCTCTTCAATGCCTTCAAGACGATTCCCCACCAAAATTACATCATCAACATATACAAGCAATACAATTATTTTATCTATTGACTGAGTGATTGTCTAACAAACAAGCGATGATTACTACTTGTTTGTTGAAACCCTTTGTCAAGTAAAGCCTCTGTAAGTTTTGCACTCCACTCTCTACTTGCTTCAACCCATATAAAGACTTTCTGAGTTTACAAACTTTCTGATAATCAGGACTCTCAACTTTGTTTTGCTTATCTGCAAAACCCTTAAACAAATCATACCCCAAAGGCATCTCCATATATATATCCTCATGCAAATCTCCATGTAAGAAGGCATTGTTAATATCCAACTGTTTCAAATACCATACCAAGGACAGCAATACTCAAGAGAGTTCTAACTGTTACCATTTTGGCAATAGGAGAAAAAGTGTCAAGATAATCCACCCCTCTTTGTTGTGTGTATCCTTTTACAACCAACCTGGTTTTCAGCCTTTCAAGAGAACCATCCGCATGTAGTTTTACTTTGTAAGCCCACTTACAACCAATAGGAACTTTGTTAGGATTTAAAGAAACAATCTCCCATGTCTTATTCAAAACTAGTGCATCCAGCTCTTTTGTCATAGCATCACACCAACCAGGTTCTAAAATAGCCTTATGAAAATTATGTGGTTCAACGTATGTATTTACATTAAACACATAGGATCTATGACTAGGTGGCAATGAATCATATGAAATAACCTGTTGAATAGAATAAGAAGACTTAACAGCACTAGAAGAACAAATATAATCTAAAAGATATGAAGGAAGAGTAGATTTTCTAATGGATTTCCTAAGTGAATGATGTTCAGTAGTAGGTGCAGAAGGCACACAAGATATAGGAGGTACAGTGGAAGAAGGAAGGGATTCAAATGTTTCAGAAGAAGAAAAAGAATGAGGAACAATAGGTGGTAAGGAATCATTAAAGTCAGAATAAGGTACAGAAAAAGAAGATGGTAAAGAAAGAGAAAAATGGGGAATGAATGTTTCTAAATTCCTAAATGGAAAAATAGTTTCATGAAAAATACAGTTCCTTGATATGAAAATCTGTTTGGAGTGAAGATTCAGTAAGACAAATCCTTTAGAACAATCAGGAATTCCCAAGTAAATACAGGCATAACCTCTAGGTGAAAACTTGTGTTTATGATCATCAAGGTTGCTGCTGTAAACAAGACATCCAAAAGCTCTAAAACTAGAGTAATTAGGAGAACACTGGTTCAACTTGAAATAAGGAGAAACAGACTGTAAAATGGGAGTTGGAAGAGAATTGATTACTTTAACAGCTTGAGTAATAGCGTAGGTCCAATAGGATAAATTAAGATAACACTGAAAAGTAAGGACCTAGCAACATTCAAGATATGTTGATGCTTTCTTTCAATAATCCCATTTTGTTCAGGAGTATAAACACAAGAACTTTCATGCTTAATTACATATTGTGCATAGAAAGATGGCATATTAAACTCAAAACCATTGTCACTTCGAACGGTTTTAACAGAAACAGAGAAATGATTTTGCACAAAAATGCAGAAATCTTTAAGGAATTATCTAGCTTCAGATTTAAGTTTCATGAAAAATATCCATGTGAATCTAGTAGAATCATCAACAATGGTAAGGAAGTATTTATGACCATGAACAGAAGGAACTTTGAAAGGACCCCATATATCAATATGTATTAGATCAAATGAATTAATACATTGTGAAGTACTTAAAAGGTTATCATGGGGTACAACAATCATCTTATGAGTAGAGCTTAAAAACTTTAAAGCTTGTATAGATAAGTATCCAAGTCTATAATGCCACAGATTATATAAAGGAAATGCTGATTGTTGATGAGGAAGTACAGCAGGAAGTGAGCTGTTGTTGGAATCAATAGCAGAAATAGTGGATGTAGAATGTAGAGAATGATTATGTAAAGACTAGTCACCTTCTTTGCTGATCCAATCATCCTCATACTTGACAAACTCTGAATAAAACAACCATCATCCACAAAGGTTACCCAACATTTGGTAACTTGAAGTAATCTACTTAAGGAAACAAGATTAAAGGTGAAATCAAGGACAAAGAAAACATCAATCACGACAAAAGAAGAATTCAAGTTAACAATTAATTTACACATGACAGAAATCTTAGAACCATTAGGTAGCTGAATGAAGACATTACTGACAGGAAACAAAGAGGTAAAGAAAGACTGATTACCACACACATGATCAGTAGCACCCGAATCAACAATCCAAGTATTTAAAAATAAATGCAAATGCTTACCACCATTTGAAGAAATCTACTTATGGGATTCATGAATCCCACCTACAATCATAGCATTCACATTGTTTCTAGTTAGAGACTTAACACCTGCAGAATTTTTGTAAGTGCCCAAGCCACCTACAGAAGTATTATAAGTTCCCGAGCCACCTACATCAGACTTAGATTGTTGTGAGTTCAACAATTAAAGTAATCCTTGAAATTGTGCTGCTGTAAATTTGTATTCCCCTCTAATATTATCTTCAATTCTTTCAACATTATGAGCATTAAAACTATTCTATTCAGTCATGTTATCTTCATCACCACAGCCATTCATCAGATTAATACCAACCACATTGGTTTTGGTCTTAAAGTTAGTAGGGAAACCATGTTTCTTATAACATCTCTCTATAGAATGTCCATCTCTACCACAGTAGGTACAATGCCATTTCCTCTGATTTCCAACCTTTTTCCCAACAAATACACCAGACCGTCCATCACTAAAATTGACAGCTCTGCTACTAAACACTTGTGTTTGATCATTACCAAGTTGTTTCTCGATGTTAATAGCCATGTTATACACTGTTGATAAGTTCGGAAAAGGGACCATACACAGAACCAAATTTTCATGTTGGAGTAACCTTCATTCAAGCCTTTTATGAACTTCATAACTTGATCAAATTGCAGATTATTATGCAGTTGTTTCAGCAAACCACAACTACACTGGATGTCACATTTACAAGTAGGTAAAGGTCTTAGTTCAAGCAATTCTTCCCAAAGTATTTTAAGATTTGTATAGAAATCAACAACAGACAAACTCCCCTGCTTCATGTTATAAATCTCTCCCATTATTTCTGCAATTCTAAAAACATCTTTTGAAACATATCTATCATACAACTCCAGCCACATATCTCTAGATGTCTTTAGGAAAAGAATACTTTGAGAAATAGTTCCACTTATAGAATTTAATATCCATCCAATGATCATAGCATCTACCTAAATCCAGAGATCAAATTTGTCATCTCCAACGGGTTTCGGCAGGCTTCCATCAACAAACGCCAACTTCTTCTTAGTGAGCAAGCAAATCTTCATCGACCTTGCCCAGGTATGATAGTTAGGGCCAGTAAGAGGTGGTTTCACCAAGGCATGAGATGAAACCTCACTTGGATGAAGATAATATGGATTCACCATATTTTCAGCCATGTTTTTCAATAGCAATCAGGAATTTACCAAAAAATATATCACAAGAACAATTTCCTCCAATCAGACAGAAAGAAATACTAGAATTAACCCAAAGGGATAATTTCCTTCAAAAGAAACTGAACATATCTATCATACAACTCCCATTATTTCTGCAATTCTAAAAACATCTTTTGAAACATATCTATCATACAACTCCAGCCACATATCTCTAGATGTCTTTAGGAAAAGAATACTTTGAGAAATAGTTCCACTTATAGAATTTAATATCCATCCAATGATCATAGCATCTACCTAAATCCAGAGATCAAATTTGTCATCTCCAACGGGTTTCGGCAGGCTTCCATCAACAAACGCCAACTTCTTCTTAGTGAGCAAGCAAATCTTCATCGACCTTGCCCAGGTATGATAGTTAGGGCCAGTAAGAGGTGGTTTCACCAAGGCATGAGATGAAACCTCACTTGGATGAAGATAATATGGATTCACCATATTTTCAGCCATGTTTTTCAATAGCAATCAGGAATTTACCAAAAAATATATCACAAGAACAATTTCCTCCAATCAGACAGAAAGAAATACTAGAATTAACCCAAAGGGATAATTTCCTTCAAAAGAAACTGAACAACAAAAGCCAAGAAAAAGTAAATAGAGTTTTGCGGAAGTAACTAAATCTGCTCTGATACCATGATGAAATTGCTAAACTTCAAGGTGAAGTGCTGAATGCAGAGAAATGTAGAAAGATGCAGAGAGAGGAAAAATACAGAAGCTTTTTCTTTTTGATTCAATTGCTTTAAAAATTACATTTGTACAGAATATGGTTATATATACAGAAGAACAAGTTGTTTATACAGTTGTACTACAACTAATAACTAACTTTCAGTTTGCTAACTTCACTAGCTTGTCATCTAACAGCATCAACCATCGCTGGCTTGTCATTTAACACCATCGGCTTCATTACTTGTAACAACTACCTTTAATGTTTCTCATAGAGAGCATTTATATTTTTCTGATTGTATTCTTACTCTATTTTCGATACTTTCTTGGAGAGGTCATCTTGCATAGTATTACTATTTAATGCACATATTATTGGAGTTTAGTTTCTCGCATTAGACTTAATTACTCTACGAAGAGTTTTCCTTTGTATCGTCATATGATTTATAAGAATTCCGTTGATGTTAAAAAAATAAAAGAAAAGAAAAAAATAAGGCCTACTTTTCCTAAATCAGGGTTGGGCTCCACACACTTCATCCCCCAATCTTGCCAGCTGCTAGTAAGTTTTTATTTCAAAGCAGTTATGTCCAGGATCAACTCTTTGTAGCCCTTGCTATATATTATTCGAAGAAGTTAGGTTTCATTTTGTTTGTGTTACTCGATACTCACTAGATATTCTCTTCTTCTCTGTTCTCTCATGATAATAATTTAATTATTGTTTTATGATCATGTAAATTTATTAGAAATATCAGATTGCTAAAATGGTAACATAGCCTTTCTTATGACTGAAAAGTTATGGATTCGAATCATGTAAGTGACTTATGTCACCAGATGAAGATTTATCCTATAAAGATCCTGTCGGTTTAGTTAAGCCAAATTCCTTCTTCCCTGCTAACACTTAATTTTTTGGCCACGTTACAACTTCAATATAACAATTTGGATGGTTTAATCAATCCAGCTTGAGAGAACTAAATGTTTCTTATAACAATCTCTCCGGGACAATTCCTAATGCCACAGTTCTCCAATCATTTTGCAGACTCTCATTCCTTATTAACCCAAATTTGTGGTTCTCCCCTTCTCCCTCGTCTTGTCTTGTACGTGATTAAAAAATTGGGATATTTTTTATATGAATCAAGAGGTTCACGTTCTCACACGTGAACCTCTTGATCCATATTAAGCCATGCCATTTATACAATCCATGTACCGTATGGCGTAATTCACTCAAAAATGAAGGGCTAGGTACATAGCCATATGATATTACATGTATTTTGTACCTTTATCCCACACGTATGCTGACAATTTTTATTTAATGGCCAATGTGGCTTGATACAATCTTTATCGCTTCATCTCATTTTCTGATTAAAAATTTAGAGAATTCTAATATGAATCGGGAGGTTTGAGAACATGGACCTCTTCGTCTTTCCATATCATGCCACAAAATACATATATTTGTATAGATGACATGGCTTGATATGAACTTGATTCATATAATATTTTATTAAAGTCGTGATCTTTAATGTTTTCAAACTTTTTGAACCATATTCACAGCTAATTCCTCTCCGATGGAGCTCAAGATTAGCAGTGGCTCTCTTCTCATTTTTCATGTATTGATGCTCTGTTCACAGCCTCTGAAGGGATGTTGTTCTCCTATAGCCAGTTGTTCTTTCTGTCAATACATCTCCCTTCTTTTACCACTTACTACCTCTCTTCCTACCCATTTCCCTGTCATTCAGCCATAAAAGATTATCGCATAGTTTCCCTGCATTAACTTTTGCTGTAAGGTAATTCTATTGACCATCAATAGACTGTATAATTCACACACAAATGATTGAATGCTCTACTATTACATTCATAGTAAGAAAAATAAATGAAGTTGTGTAACATTATGCATAATGCATCTAGGACTGCTGGTAGTTTGCTGCTTATGGTTTTAGTAAATGATGTTGAAATGAAACTGATTCCCAGAAATTTTCCACCATGCTCAAAGCTTTCACAGCAGCTATTGTCTCCATTTTGGTACAAGGTCATTTCTGATTCTGGGATATAATGGGTTAATGGCAGACTTAAATTGCTGACAGCAGATGTCTTTGACATTTAAAAAATATGGATTAAATTAAAAATATAATTAAAAAGACAAATGTTAAGATTTTCATTATTCAAGTGTACTTGAATATCCGAAGCCTTGTTTTGTTTCTTCTTATACTCACCTAACTTTTGAAGCATGGATTTGGTCCGTGATTTTTTTTTTTTTTTGCACATTCTTTTAGTTATTTTTATGTTGATGTGAATTAAGTTTGTTAGTATATATATAATTTTTCCGTCCCGACTGAATATTAAAAAGATTTAACTTAGTTCTCAATTTTCTAATTCTGAAACTCTAAAAAATAAAAATAGAAAAACTTCGGACCGAGGAGTATAGTATAGGAATTAGGATCTCTTCTGAAAGCCCCAAAAATATATGAAATATATATTGTAAAAAAATTATTTCTGGATTATAAAAGCAGCTTGCGCTGATCAAGAAAACAAGACATACATATAACAAAATCAAAACTATATGAACTATCACCATCATCAATTAATTGCCGAACATACCCTCCGAATTTCACCCTGTGTTCCCGTTTTAACTTCAATGTTGCTCATTTTCACCATAGCCCTCGTAAATTCTACACTGAATGTCAAGCCAAGCAAGCCCCTAATCCCCAAGAACCTCTGCACAATGGTTCTGGTGGCGTCATCAGTCCACAACTTCTGATCCGATTCCAAAACTCCCCTTCCGTTCTGAAGATTTCTAAAGAAAGATGCGTCGAATCTGTTCTCACTGCCGGTGTCTAGCGGCACGCGGTTGCCATCGCCACCTGCCGGACACTGTGACCGGAGTTGAGGAAGAAAGGATGGGTTGATGGAAGGATCGGCACTTCCGTTTACGAAGTTATCGAGCCTGTAACTGAAGGTGGCGCAAGCTGCAGTTCCAATGGTGTGTCCTCCTAATTAATGAAACATATCAAACATAATAAATTATAAGTTTAGCTTAGCTAAATTCATCCACTAGCTTGCACATGAAACTTCAGTTAATTAGTCTGGGACATAGATTAACCGGTAAAAAATATGGAATTAAATACATCGTAATTTAATTAACTGGGTACAAATTCACTGTTACTTAACTTTGATCAAGTGATACACATTCCACAATTTACATGCCACTGTGATACTAAGGGATCAGAAGCAAGAACTGCTAGCATTGGAGTTTAATCTCAAGTTAACTAGGTCATTATTTATCTATATTTTGTTCAAGTTGATGTTACTGTGTGGAGAGATAAGACGTCCACATCATATATTACATATATTATATTTATACATAAGACTTACTTAAGTGATAAATAGTTTCACTTATGATTTACATATCATAGATTCAAGTAAATATACTTAAAAGAAGCTTACCAACAAGAGTAACAAGATCTTGAGTATTGAGGCCCTTGGCGGTAAACTTGGCTCTCTGATCATCAACAGAATCTCTAAATGAGGGAATATTACTAGGTACATCAGATGCTAGTGAAACTCTCCCATCCCTACGTCCCGTAGGTACTAACCAACTTAGTCCACCCGTCTGCATGAACGAAAAGTTGACTTTATTAGAAATCATACAACTTTTTTTCTTCAACAGTCAACACATTTAATTAATTAGCATTAACTAATGAAAAGAACTTAATAATTAATTAGTTACGTACCTGCACAACAGCGTCACGGGCAGCCAAGGCAAGAATGTCAGCACAAGAAACTACACCGGGGCACGCCTGTTCAATTTGAGTCTTCGCATTGTCGATAACGTTGAATCCTTTCAAATTAGAGTTTGCAATGCTAGTTTTCTCAGTGTTCGTCCCATCAATAAGAATAGAACCATCGCACCCATTGACAAAACAGTCGTGGAAGTGCATCCTTAGCAATCCGGGTGCAATCGTACGATCAGCTTGAAAACCAGCCCTGACCGCAGATTGCACTATAGATTCAGCTCTCGGGCATGAGATCGTGTAGAATCCAACCCGGGTTCCCTGACCCACGACCACCATCGTAGCCATGGCAAACCAAAGGAAGCATGAAACAGTATACCCTAAGTAACCCCCCATTGTTTATCACAAAGTAAAGTGTTCGATAATTCGGTACACTATGAGAGAAAATACTGTTCTTGCGATGCTCTAAGAAGACACACAAGGCATGCTATTCATAATGAAGAATAAATAAGATTGAAGCAAAGCCTGGAGAAGTAGGTGAAAGTAAGCAAAGACGGCGGGAGCTTTTGCGAGGGAGGATCTGTTATGGAAATGTATAATTCAAACTCATGAGTTGGATGCAATAAGTTTTCTGCTAATCTTCCCTTTTTTTTCTTTTTCTTTTTTCTTTTATTTAATTTTTTTTATTAGCGGTGTTTGGATAAATTCACACATAACATCACTATTCCACGAGGAGCAGCAACTCACCAAAGTTAGAGTAAAAATTATATTATTATAATATCAGTACTGCAGAAATACATACCTCCTTGTGCATGTGTTGCATGGCGTTTTCCGGCTAATATTTTTCTTTCTTCTTCTATTTAACCTTCGACAAAATATCATAATATAAGGAACTTTTAGGTTAATTTTGTTACGATTCTGCCCACAAAGGAAGAATTATGGATACTTTGTGGATTGACCTAACAGTCGTGTAAGAATTTGATGAGATCATTTCGAAGAAAATGAAGGCAAAAGGTAAGAGTGTACAGAAGAAGAGTCAAAGATGCTTATACTCCGCCAGTTTGCAATCTACTGATTTTGACTACTTATATACGTGTATACATATACCCGTTTATTGTAGTAGTTTAATTTGTTTGAAGGTGTATGCGGATAACTACGAACTTAAAGACCAAAGCTATAGCTATAACATGTATAGTGAAGTTGTAAAAGATGATGAATATCTATGCATATAGTTTTAGATCGGTAGACTAATTTAATTAGGCTCTCGACTAATCTAATTCCGTGGGATTATTTAAAGATCGATACAACTCAATTAATTTGGCAATATTTTTATTGCTCTAGTGATTTGAACCCATGACATCAGGGGACACAGCAACTCGTCAAGATCAGATTATGCAGTTAAATCGCGTCGAATTTACAAGTCACAATCTACATTATATAGATCTTACATTTAAACCATTCTTGATTACGGCTGTTTTCGTATCTCATGACTCGAATAACTGATGGTCAGACAAATTAGATATATGAAAAATGTTTGTAGATGGGAGTGATTGATTGATTGGTGTTAAATTTCTACAATAATTAATTTACATTACTCGTCAATTAATATCCTATCTTGATTATGAGAATAGTTCTTTTCCATGTGGACTATGTAAGAATATAGAAGTACTCCCACTAGAAAAATAATAATTTTGTACTCTTTTGCGAAACATGCATGGCTTAATTTTTCAAGATTTTGATTGATCATGATTTAACTTTTATATACATAGAGGTCAAAGAAGTTCTTATCACGGCTTTGAAAATTTTGCACTTTGATGATTAAAGTTAATGTTTCCAGTAACTTAATATAAGTTAATAAGTTATTTTAATGATTTTTTATCATATTACCCATGTCTCCATCTCTTTTTCCCTATCACTATGGTTAGATTGATTAAAATCATAAATTAGAGATTTAAGGAGAGAAAAATATACTATTGCTTTAATTTTGACAAAATGATGATGGATGACTTATAAAGAGTGAACTCGAGACCTTCCGGTCCTGAGTATTGCTGCTTATCATTAAATTAACAAGACGTGACTTATATAGAATGGATTGTATATTAACAATTAATAATAATAATAATAATATATACCCATACAATACTTAATACTATATATCATTTATATTATATACAATAAATTTCAAAATTGATAAGTAGTGTTCTCTTTACAATAATTTTCTACATATTTTAAAGCTTTGATTATCTAAGCCTCAACCATCAACTTAATCTAAAAATGGATAAATTTGTGGAATTGCAGCATATTAGAAGGTTTATATTTTATATTGTCCATAATTAATATAAATCTTAATACACATATGAAAGTATAATAATAATAAAATAAAATAAAATCTTACTAATTAAACTATTTTTTGAAACGAAAATGAAAATTGAGTTTGAATTTTATTAGTCAAATATTACACAAATGAAAGCGAAAAAAAGCCTAACATATAT
>JAOXNR010053530.1:0-14072 GCA_028571225.1 Parsonsia alboflavescens
CGAACTCCTTATGTGAGAGAAAATTTTTTTAAAAATCCTGGGACTCCGGATCCGTTTCCTAGTGGATTCGGGATCCGGTTCCCTTCAAGAAGTTCCTGGACCTGCCTTTTCAGCTCATCATGTTGCTGTGGAGTCATCCTGTAATGTGCCTTATTCGGCAACACCGAGCCCGGAATCAGATCAATCATATGCTGGATATCTCTCATTGGTGGCAATCCGGGAGGCAAGTCACTCGAAATCACATCCTGAAAACCGTCCAACACCTTTCACAGCTCCTTTGGCACCTTCGGCTGCTCCTGGCTGAAACTCCCAGATATACTTACCAAGGCAAAACAGACATCCTCTCCGTCTAGGCTCTCCTCAAACTCTCGGCTTGGTTGACAAATCACTGCCTTCTAGCTGGCCGGTATTCTCCTGAACTGGCTTCAGATCACTTTTCTCCCCTTCGACCTCAACATGTACATATGAGTGTACCCGTTGTACACTGCTCAGTTATCAAACTACCATGGACGCCCCAAGATTATATGTGTCGTTTCCATAGGAACCACATTAGCCTCTATCGTCGTCTCATACTAGGGACCAAAGGAGAGATGAACCCTGCAGTGCTTGTTGATTTGAATATCAACATCTCTATTCACCCAACTGAGCTTGTAGGGATGAGGATGGGGTATTTTTGCTAATTCCAATTTCTTCACAGCCTCTTCAGCAATCACATTCTCCCAACTACCGGAGTCGATAATCACCTTACACGTTTTCCTAGCAGCTAGGCACTTGGCTAAAAAAATGTCATGCCGTCGCCAATCCTAACTCGTCCTAGGTGCCAAACACATATTGCGCATTACCAAACTATCACCTTGGATATAATCAAGATCAACCACGCAAAAATCTTAATCAAACTCCTCGTCCTCTGTGAACTCTTCAACGTATTCCCCCTCCATTTGTTCTTCCATTTAAAGTTGAGCTTGGGCTTTAGGGCATTCACTGGCATAATGCCCTAAATTCTAACACCTGTGATAGCGGATATTGGCTTGGTTACCGCCTGTTTTCTATTGGAAACCTGAAGCTACATTCGGTAATTGTGCTCTAGGAGATAGTGGAACATTTGGTTGCTTCCCTGCAAGAGGAGCAACCCTACTGCCTGAACTCTGTCCCGACCCTTCCCCTGGTATCAAATTTCCTCTGCCTAGAAGCCCTTGGTTTGGCATGAACCTGTGCTCAACTGTCTGCGCCTTCATGTGCGTTTCTCCCACACAGTTTATGCTATGAATAGACAACTCATCCCCGTATCGGCAATCTCAACTCATGCATATACATGGTGACTAACCTTGGTTCTGCCTCTACTAACAAATTTCTAGCCACTAGCTGATGGAATTCAGTTGTATATTCCTCAACAATACGACTTCCTTGTGTCAACCTATATAGCTTTGCATATATTACCTGCTCGTGGTTTGGCTTCATAAATTCTCTGTTCATCTCTTGCTCCAAGGCTGCCCACGAATCGATTGGCGGATTTCCATCCATGTGCCGCCTGTAGTGCTGCCACCAAGCCCCAGCTTTGTCTCTGAATCGAATTGTAACAAGCGGCGCCTGCTTATCCAAAGGTACCTCCTTCAGGCGGAAAACATCATCAACCTGCAGAGTCCAGTCGATGTATTCTTTCGGACTCAACCCCCCTCGGAACTCAAGAATTTTGATCCGAAAACCAACTTCCCATTTACTCAAATTTACCTCCTGATGCTACTGGCGATCGACGTTCCTAGGTGGAACGATTTCTCTATTGTGCGGCTACTCTTCCTACGTCGGTGGCTCAACACGATTTTGCACCTCCAAGTGTGCTAACTTGGCTTGCCACAACTCCATCACATCTCGAAGAGATGGTTCCTCATTGTTTTGCTCCATTCTGACAAAATTTTTGAAATTCTAACATGAATAAAGTTTAATTCGGATGAACAGTAAAATAGATGAATCGTGCTTCGGATAATGATGAATTGTATCAATGAATAGTAGCAGAAAAGTGACGGTGAATAGTGCGACGGCGACAATTTCGGAAAACTTTCGGAAACTCTAACTTTGGATGATCTAAAATCAAGGATTTGATACCAAGTTGATGCAAGACTGACGACAACCGAACAGGAAAAAGAAACAGGGGATGTTTTGCGTGATCACTCAAGTTTTGGCCTAACTTGAATTGCAATTCAAAACCAAAAGAAGAGAATGAAAAAAATCGTTCCTTGAATAAAAAGATCGTCTGAAGATAAAGCTTGTTTAAAACTAAGACAAAATAAAATATTTGTAACCTAAATCAATCGTAAACCTAATTTTACTTAATTAAAAGAATCCTAATCGGATTTAAATAAAAGAATCCTAATCCAATTCGGAAATAATAAAAAAAAACTACAAAATTACGAAAATATCACTACAATATAATTAACTCCGAAGAACATAAAAAGTGACCAAAAACCCATCAAGATGGTCCCGAATGGCCAAAAAACATTGTACATCACTGCAAAGCAATGTGTATTGCTCAGCGGCCCATTTCCAGTCTTCCAGTCAAGTTTCATCCCATTTGGAGGCAGTAGGTCTGACCCATATTCCGAGGTAGAAGGTCCAAATTCGTCCAGATCAGGCCCGTTTTCATTGCAGTCGCTTGGACCTTCGTGGGCTCCATGGCGCGGGCTTGGAAGGTGTAATCTGGTGGTCCAAACTATCCAGTCCATCTTGGACGATGTCCTCATCATTTAGGAACCACGACCTTTGAGCTCGTTGGGCCTAAAGGGATAATGATGGGAGAAACGGGCATGACCAGGACGAGTCAACCTAAACGGGCCTTTTTCCAGATTGAGTCAACCTAAACGGGGAAAAGGCCCCAACCCTTAATACCTGAAAGTAAGATTCATAAAGTCAACGAGGAAAGGTTGGCAGCAACCTGCTACCATCCACCTCCCAGGTCACCGACCTCCAAAATGAGCTCGGGAGAGGTCTTACTGGGCCATGACCTTTGACCCGGTAAGCTCCAATCCATCTCATACATCTTCCATGTCACGACCAATAGTGTAAGACTCCTAACATCCCCCATGAGCCTACAATCACTTGGTGAGACCTCCCAGAAGAGATAGTCGAGACCTTTGATGTCCATGGGCAGGTCGCAAAGTTGGTCTAAAGGTCTCTTAACGAGCTCGTGGCTCTCGACAAATATGTGAATGGCAAGATATCCAAATCGAGGGAAACTCCATGATTATAGGAGAAATTGGTGAGATATGATATGATCTCACGTTTATCCTAATTGCCTCCTGTCATGTAATAGAAGAGCCCTAATCAAAGAGGTAACTTACTTCATCTTAATATATAATCAAATTATAATCAGTCTATGGACAAGGACAATGTCTTTGGAGTTAATTGCACAAGTTTACTCTCTCAGAATACTGACTTAGGCATCGGAGTTCTTCCTCGAGCGATAGCCCACTCCGGTGACCTGCTCCCTTTCTTCCTAGTTTGTGAGCACTTACGTCTTTGTGGTTCGAGGTGACCAAGTCCTGATGGAGATTCAGCCGAGGAGAGGATTGATCGAGATCTTTTGATCGGTTTGACGAGATCCGATACAATCCGACAGATGGTATGTTTCTCATGACATTTTATGTCATTGCAATAGATTAGTCGATGCTATAGAACTTGATTGTAATTATTTTGTTGTTTTGTTTGCCTTGTTATTAGGTTAGGAATCTGCGTATTGAGTCCACACCACTGAGTCTTCCGGCTAAGGAGCGGACAAGCAGGCAGCCATCTCCCAGCCTGAATTGAGGGTAGAGGAGTGGATGTCAAGTATGTACCTCTTACTATTTAAATAAAAAGCCCGAATCTCTAATTTTTTTAATTATAGTTTCCTGCATTGGCTGATCTTCTCGTGCCCAAGGTCGAGGCCCTTTTGAGTCAGTATGAGGACCGGGCCATCCAGAGGAATGATATGGTCCTCGAGCTCCTGACGGATATCAAGTGTCTCCTTAATATGCTAGAGAGCGATGACAATCGTGGAGATGATCCACCATTGCAAGATTCCCCTTCTCGGGAGCCTGATACTCCCATGCCGGAGGGGTTATGCACTCCATCGACGTTTTAGTCTAGTCGCTAGCCACCCCCCCTCCGGCATCTCCCATAGTCCTCGACGATACCATCTAGGTAAATTCTAGTTCGTAAATTCTTATTCATTTTGGTTTGTGCATGTTATTCAATTTTCATTTTATTCACATCGATCATTTTTAAAATATTAGATCCATGCATCTGTCAGCCGACGAGAGGATCTAGATCCACCAGCTCTAGCATCTCCCATAGTCCCAGACGATACCATCCAAGTAAATTGTAGTTCATAAATTCTTATTCATTTTGGTTTTTGCATTTTATTCAATTTTTAATTTTATTCATGCCAATCAATTTTTAAATACTAGATCTATGCATCTGTCTGCTAGGGAAAGGATCGAGTCTATCCCTTGCCTTCGTCATCTCCCATAGTCCCCAACCATACCATCCAGGTAAATTCTTATTCATTTCGGTTTATTATTTTATATGATTTTTAATTTTATTCAAGTCGATCATTTTTTAAATATTAGATCGATGCATCTGTCAGTCGGGGAGAGGATCGAATAGATCCACTGGCTCCCGCAATTAGCGATCCCACCCCTTAGGAGGTAATTTTATATTTAGTAATTCTAATTCATTTTTTATTATAGTTATTTACTTTGTATGAGTAATTCTTTTAAATAACTATTCATTCCTATTAATGATTGATTTTTACATTCTACTAGGAGCTTGGTCATACATTTTGGGCCAAGGCTCTAGCTACAGGTGCACAATCACCTTTCACCGGCCCATCTCACCACATTGAGTCGTCGAGGCCAAAGAAGAAGCCATGGGCAAAGCGGCAAGGAAGGCTCGAGTGTTGAAGGTCGAGGGGCAGATTCCTCCTGCGGTGGAGGAGCGAGAGGTGTAGGGGAGGATTCCTGCACATGTGGTGGACCCTGCACCCTCGACCTGGCACAGTTGGATATCTTTTGCAACACTGGAGATTTAGTGAGGTATTTAACTTTCTTTCTTAATTTATTTGAATTTTATAAGTTTCCAGTTTTATACTCTAACTAAGTTTTTGTGATAGGCGCTCGACCCCGGGGTGTCATTTGTTGGGGATGACCTCAAAAGGATTAGATCCATGGCTTGCCTAGTCAAGGACATCACATGGATTAGTGTATGAGGGGGTTGTGGAGAGCAAAGAGGGAGACATTAGTCCTTTTCTGATGCAAGAGGATGTGGTGGGTTGAGGAATAAGAAATTCTAGAAGAAATCTAATAATAGGAACTCAAGAAAATTGCAACTTTTAGTTTGGGTGAACAGTAACAGTGAACGGTAACCGATGACCAGTGCCGGAACAGTAATCGGTGAACAGTATCGAAACAGTAATCGGTAAATAGTAACTCAAGCTTTGGATAATCCGTCAAAATTTGAGGCTTTTTGATAATCTAACTTCTGAACTTGCTAGATGTCTAGAGAACGAAAATTGACTTCTTCTCCTCTAAACAAACTTCAATCTAAAGTAGTTAAATTACGAAGAAAGAAAGAACAACACCTTGAGATCACAAGGAAAGAGAGATAAACTCTGAAATATTTTTGATAATAGATTCTCCTCCCTAGCTCTTAGCTATTCATCCTTATTTATAATACTTGAAGTTCTATGTTCCTAATCAGACTAGGAAATAGAAACCAAGTAAACTACTAATACTTAGGTTTTGTGTTAATAATCAGATTAGGAAATAAAAATTAGGAAGAAAATAATAAAAAATAAAAAAAATTTCTAAATAAAATTCTATCAAATTAAGGAAATAAAATTATTAAACAATCTTGATCTTGCTTGTCTACTTGTTCTGGGTCATTTTCCCTTGTCGAGACCGCTTCGCTCTCACTCAGACTTAACTTTATGTAAGTATTTTAAAATAGTTTTGATCCTTATTTAATCTACTCAAGTGACAAGATTTGTATACAATTTCAATTTTTAACAAACTTAAATTACAATGCATTGGGAGGAGACCAAGGCATCTTAGGTGGAGTCAGGGAGCTATGACTTTGATGCCTTTACCACAGGGTGGGTCGAGGGAGATGAGGAAATGGGAGAGGAAGCATGGTGGGAGACACAGGAGGTATTTTACTTTCTTTTTAAATAAAACTCTTGGTTGAAATTATGGTTTATTTAACATTAATTGATTAAATATTTATACTGTATGTATAGTTCTTGATGCCTTGTTGTCTGCACGAGCATTGGGTGTTACTTTGAGTCTCACTGGATAGGTCTTTGATTACTCTCTATGATACGAAGCCATCTACTGACACGAAGACATCTCGATTGGACCCGATGGAGCTGGTTTGTTTGCTGATGCCATGACTTTTGCAGCTGGCGGGCTATTATAGTATTACGGGATGCCTCTTGACTCAGAGGTTCACTCCGATTTTTCTTGACCCCCCTTCCCCCGATGCAACGGTGCACTCCATCCCTATTTAGCCAGTCAAGGCTAGCTGGAGCGCTTACATTTGCTACTACATGGCACAGCTGATGAGGGGGCATTTTAAGGAGATGGCCGACTTGCCTTGTATACCCCCTATGGAGTAGTGCATTAGGGATGAGATGGCCTGGATCATGTTGCAGTGGAGCGATTTGCCATCGTAGATCTAGATATATATATATTTTTTTAATATTGCATATAATACATTCAGGATAAATGTATATTATGTAAATTATATATGACATTCTTAATTTCTATTATATGTTAATTCTACTGAATGTTAAATTCCATACAAAATTAACTGCATAAGTTTCCATAAAAAGATTAGCTTGGGAAAAAGCTTTCAAAAATTAACTTAAAAGGATTCCATTAAAAAAAAGTCCAAAAAAATCTTTAAAAAATTAATTGAGAGAGGTGCCATTCAAAAAACCAGATTGAAACCCCTGGTGAAAACCGAAACCCCAAGTGCCGAAACCCCTACGGAAGACCGAAACCCCCAGTGTCCATTGCAGACCAAAATGTCCAGTGTAGACCGAAACCCCCTATGAAGACCCAAACCCCTAGTGTCGAAACCCCCATTGAAGACCGAAATCCCCAGTGCAGACTGAAACCCCCTGTGAAGAGCCAAACCCCCAGTGCCAAAACCCCCATTGACGATCGAAACCCTCAATGCAGACTGAAACCCCCAATGCAAACCGAAACCTAGAATGAACACAAAAACCCCCAGTGCAAATCGAAATGTCCAGTGAAGATCGAAATGTTCAGTGCAGCCCAAAACCCCTAGGGCAGACAGAAATGTCTAGTGCAGATCGAGTTGTCCAGTGAAGATTGAAACCCCCAGTGTAGATCAAAATGTCCAGTGAAGACTGAAACCCTCATTGCAGATTGAAATGTCTAGTGAAGACCGAAATCCCCAGTGCAGACTGAAACCCTTCTTGAAGGTCTTAACCCTCAATGCACACCGAAATGTCCAGTGAAGACCAAAATGTCCATTGCATAATGAAATGTCTAGTGCAGTTCGAAACCCTTCCCCTTTACATTTTCAAAACCCAAGTAAAGAAATCTGAAATCCTTCTTCACCATTTTTCTTCGTTTCTTCACTTCTTCTTCTTCACTTTTTCCTCACTTCCTCTTCCCCAAATCTCAAATTCCTTTTTCGACACAGTCGTCAACGACCAAGCCTGTCTGGACTCCACTTCAAGCCAATCACCCCCGTCGTTGTCTTCACTACATTTCCAGGTAGGTTTTCTTCACACTTGAACTCTGATTTTGTGTTGAATATGCAAAATTGAAATGCGTCAAAACATGATTTTGTAGTGGATGTACTGAAATGTAAGATTTTACAGTGTATGTTTGCACCGAAATGCACGATTTTACAGTTTTACTGTTTGAAATGTACCGAAAGCATACTTTAGTTAACTTCGATTTTGTAGTTGTTGAAAGCCTGGATTAAACTATGTTGTCTTGTACAGATTTGAGATAGAATACTTGGGTTGAAAATGATGGATTAAGAATTAAAAATATGTGTTCCGGAAAGATTTTGGTGTGTCTCGAAATGGTCTGGGTGTGTCTCGAAATAGGTTTTGATTTTCTGTTCCTATTGGGTTTGTCCTAATTTATTTTCCCAATTTCAATACTACAGAAGAAGAAGAAGAAATATGACCGAGAATTGAGTTGAAGGAAATTGTATCGATCGTCCCACTGAAGTGTTGGTGTTGATTGTTTCGAAGCTCTGGATGGAGGATGCAGAAAACTTCCAGTTAGCATGTACTTCATGGAACAAAGCAAATAAGAATCCTATCTTGCTTTTTGTTGTAGAGAAGGATCGCTTTTGTTTGATGGTTTTGTATCTAGGTGGGATGTAGTAGTATGCATTTGCGATGAAGATGTGAAGTAGAGATATACTTTGTTATTATTGGTTCTGTTCAAAATTTGAAACGCTTTTGTTGGAATCATAATTGTTATTCTATTGGATTTTGTTGCAGTTGGTGTTGGATGTGACTGTTGTATTGACTGTGTTTGGACAAGTTAGACAATTGTGGCCAGAGAAGAAAATTCAATGACAAACATGTAATTTAAATTAAATGACAAATTCATTGTTTGTTAAAATAACATTTACATACCATGAACTATGTCAATACTGATATTGCCTTCATAAAAATCCACACCCACATCAAAGACATTCACATCAATGTTAACAAAATCTGACTTGTCATTTCCCACCAAGTACCTCTCTCCAGAAACTCGAGATTGTTATGTGGATATTGGATTAGATATGGGCACTTCATGATTTAAGTTAATCGATGTTGAATTATTTTCTTTGGGATGTGGAGCTTAAGTGTTGTGTGCATTTGGACAGGTAAGACGATTATGTCCTTACCTCTTGCATATTTTACAAGCTTTCCTTTGACAGTATTGTTCATTTCGAGAGAGGAAGCGGGCCTCTTGTGGTCTTCTGACAGACCATCTGCCAATAGGAGGTTTGACAATCAAGTCATCCATGCTTGCAATTGAATTCAAAGACGAACATAAGGGTACAGGCTGTATCGAAGGTGCGTATGCCATCCTTAATATTTCTGTGTCAAATGAATTACCACAACATAGAGTGCAATAGTGAGCCTTATTTTCAATATAAAAAAAGAGTTGAGGTGAATGAATTGTAGAAATATTTAATTACATGCTTAGAGAATTAAAAAAACAAAAAAAAATAGTCAATTTTGAGATTGACCACTTGTGTCTCGAAATTGACCAATGTGTCTTGAAATTGACTGTTTATGTCACGAAATGGACCAAATTTTTTTTTTTTTTTGAAATTTTATCTTTGAGGCACGAAATTGACCAATATGTCTCAAAATTGACCAGTCATGTCACGAAATGGACAAAAAATTTTACCTGACAACAACAATGGCATGTTTGCAATGTATCTCTTCCCCATCTCCGACATCCACAGAACTTTAGGATGATATCCACCATAACATTTGCTTCCTTTGGTGGATTTCCTGCTACATAATCCGTAGCCTTTCCAAGTCAACCTTCACACTTAGTGATGATATTTGGCACACTTAGTGATGATCTTTGGCATTATAGCTGCTGCTTCTTGACATTTGTTAAACCACGCCTGACACAAACCACTAAAAAACTCTCGTCTAGATGTAATGGGAAACTTCTAAGCTTTCTTGATTGCTTGGTTGAAGGACTCTATGATATTGCTCGTCATTTGGTTGTGGCGATTGATTGGACAGTATGCAAGTGACCAACCCAAGCGTCCTACCTCGACATCCAACCAACGATGAACTCCGGTGTGCATATGTTGAATGTCTCCAACATAGAAGTCACATGTCTACTTGTCAAAGGCATATGCTGCATTTTTTAAAAAGAGTGCACCCCCTTGATTTTTTGCACTTTGTCTTTAAGTTTTCCTTCAAATGTCTATAGCAAAAAGCTTGCGCAACTTCGGGATATATTATTTTCACTGCGTGCAGCATGCCTTTGTATCTATCAGATACAATAAACAAATCATCCTACAATCCATATGCAGTCCGAAATCTTCTCAAGAACCACTCTCATTAATCATTGAACTCCTCCTCGCCAAACCCAAAAGCAAGGGGAAAAGTTTGCTCATTTCCATCTGCATAGACAGCTGCATAAATTTTACCCTCACACACACCTTTCAAGTGTATTGCATCTATGATAATTACGAGTCTCATGTACTTGAAACAATTGAAGGACCAAGTGCATAGAATGACCTTAGAAACTGTTGATCTCGCATATGTATACTGGTCAAGGTAACCGGCTTTACACCCTCCAACATGTGGAGGTATGATAGTAGCTGTCTGTATGAGTCTTCCAGTATTCGATAGGCTATGTCTTTTGCACTCTGTAAAGATTGCTAAGCCTTGGTGTATCCGAGCTTGACACCATAATTCTCTCATATGTCCAGAATCTTATTTTTGGGAGTATGATTCACACCAACGATTTTACTAACCTATATATGATCTATCACTACTGCACTTATACTTTTGTTTTGGCTTTGATATACAGTTTGGATGTAAGTGTGAGTCGGGACAAACTCGTGAATAACCTAAATCTGGCATCCAAATCTACAATGAGCATGTATCATGAAAGTACAGTCTTTGTGGTTCTTACATTGTGCCTCAAATCTTCCCTTATCTGAACGTACCATGTGATATGGAAATCGGTTATTAAGTGAATATTGATCAATTGATGCTGCCAATTCATCCTTATTGTTAAAGATTGCATCCTTTCCTATAGAACCCACTGATGGAACAGTATCGTCTTCAAAAAAATGCAAATCTTTGTTGTTATTCCAAACCATATTTGTAAACTGAGTAGAAAGGTCCAGTATAAATTGCTCAAATGGAATCACCTGTCTCATCTCATTGTCAAAGTTGTCGTCATCATCATCATCATCATCATCCTCAACATTGCGAATATGTTCTTCATCATATTCATAATCATCATTTGTGCGAATATATCCGGATGTTCCCACATCATCATTTGCATCGAATAAATTTGTCCCTTGCATGATCATTTGGACCGGAAGGACAATTACCAACAGTAGTACCACCGATGCCACCCTTATAATTGAAATTTGTATGTCAAACTGGTTAAAATCAATCTTTATGCAATTTGCCATAGTTCTCCTAAAATCCTTGTAGTTCACTTCAGATGGTACTACTACCGGACCCACCCTTCCACTTAGAGAACCCTCATGAGCAGCAATCCTAATATAATCCATTTTTGCAAAAAACACAAAGAAACCTATTTAAAAAATGACCACTGAATAATGAAAAAAAAATTAAATAAAGGAAGGGAAGGCACGAAATCACCCTCTCAAGGATCGAAACCCCCCTCGCAACTCTCGAAATCCCACTTCTCAAGACCGAAACCACCTTTTCGAGTCTCGAAATACCCTTTTCAAGGATTGAAATCCCCTTTCTCAGGGGACCGAAACCCCCCTTCTCAAGACTGAAACCCCTCTTCTTAGGAGACCAAAACCCCTCTTCTCAAGACCGAAACCAACTCTCAAGTCTCGAAATTCCCATACCAAGGCATGAAATTCCCCCATGTCGACCAAAATCTCTGCAATCCCATCTTCCTTCCTTCCTCCTACTACTACTGAAATTTGCGCCAAAAAAACAACACAAAAGGAACAAACCCAAGCTTCAAAACACCAAAGAAAAAAAAACAATGAAACAAACCGAACAATGTAACTCCGAACACCCCTTACCTTCGTCTTTGTGATTCTGGAAAACAAAAAGCACCAACTTAATGATTGAACACAATAAAAAGCTAATTTTTTTTTCTTTCTCTTCGATAAGAGAATGGTTCTTTGAGTAGTTGTGTTAGCTATGGTTGAAACTTCTAATCAAAAGAATGATGTTAGTGGTGGTTTCTTCAATTCATTTTTACAGCTTGTTGGGTTCAATTGTTGTGTGTTGAACGTTGAGGGGTAAGATAGTAAATACATGTAAATGGAGAAATGTTAAGTTTTTTTTTTTTTTTGAAAAAGGAAAAGTCAAAATAGGTATAGAATGAAAGGTTAGTTTTAGATATGAGTAACATGTGAAATGTTATGAGGACCTGGATAAATAGGAAATAATTGTTCTCAATTCGGGTAGAAATGAAAATTCCCCAACCAAAAGTTGCAACCCACTTGGAACACAGCATAGAGAAGACAGCAAGAAGAGGCGAAGACTTAGCAACTGAGAAGAAAAGAAAGAGAAAGAAGAGCGAGAGGAGAGAGAGTAAGGGATTCAAGAAGGAAAAAAATGGTTTCAAGAAGGAGGTATCGGCCGATAGGAGGCAACCAATGCCAAAAGGAAGAGAGAAGTAATGAGGAGGTATCGACCGATAGGAGGTAGAGGAATAATGAATAAGCCGATACCCATCGGAAGAAGCAAATTGGTTAAAAAAAAAACAGAAGGTGGCCTATCGGAAGAAGTTAAAAGGTTAAGAAAACAAAAGAGATTAAAAAAACAAAAGGTGGGCCCAACGCAGGTATAATGAACTGTGCAATATAAAATATCGTGCGCCGAAGCAATGTAACAAAGTTTGGATAACTTCTTATTATATAATATATATATCTATACGGATTTGCTAAAATGTCCTCCGAAGTGCACCTTAATACGCGTTCCGACCATTACCGTAATGGCAATTTGCTACAGTATTGTTTGGTTGCATGTGCACTGTAGCAAATTGCCGTTACAGTAACGGCTAGAGCGCACCTTAGCAAAACCGTATATATATATATATAGAGTAATGTTTTACAATGTTACGTAGCATGCCTTATGAAATGATTCAATTAAATCTTTAACGGTTAATTACTATAAATAAATAAATTCTTCTATAAAAAATTATTTTAAAATTGTTCTTTAGTTTAAGCAACCAGAAATGAGTAAGAAAAATAAGTTGGGATCAAAAAAATAATATGTCAAAATACAGAAAGGAAAAAGAATGTAGGAATTCTCAAAAGTACCCAAAGTGAATTTGGATATTTCAATTATACCCAATTTGTGAAATCACTTCATTTGTACCCAAATGGATAAATCAATTTTCATTGGGTACCCAATTTGTACGGAAATCATTTTAATCCAATTTCAAATATCTAACCAAATTGAAAAGACAAAATTGCCCTCAACCCCCTTCAACTTTCAAAGCTTCTCCTTCCTTCCACTCTTTTCATTTGAGCCTCCTGAGTTAAGCCGACCCCCTATTTGTCCTTCCCATTTCTGCTAGTCAATGGCGTCGAAGAAGTAATTAACTGGAGAAAGAGAATTCACCTTTTTTAACCATAAAACTTTCTTCTTTCCTAAACCCTTCTAACAGCCGAAAAAATCGAACACTCTCAACCCCACCATATATCTTCTGCTAGCGTTGCCTTCGTCGGAGAAGAAGCCAGCAAGTAATCTTTGCAGCCATCGTCACCTTCAATCTTCGACATTGCAGCTACTTGTAAGTTTCCATTGCATCCATTTAATTTTTTTCTTTTTTATGTTGACAGTTCGATGATCATTATGCTTTTTCTTTTTTATGTGATAGTTCCATGATCATTTATGTAATAGTAATGTGATCTACATTTATGAAATTATGTGGATTATGCTTCAAACTTTTAATTTTTCTTTTCCTATTGCGTTTGAACTCAAACTGTGACATGCTTCGATTTTTTTATTTGTTTAGGTCTTTTTTTCTTATGAATTTTGTTCATAATGAGGAAATTTTAAGCCTATTTGGATGCAAAATAGTTAGATAAACAATTAGGGAGGTTGAAATGGGTTTGGAAATGGCTAAGTAGCTTTTCTCAGTTGAGATGGTGGAAGGTTGGGATTAACTTGTTGAAGGTCGGGATAATTCACGGAAGGTTGGAATTATTCTGTGGAAGGTCAAATACGAAGTTGACCGAATTCAAAGTTGGCCAAATCCTAAGTTCGTCGAATGCAAAGTTGGCCGATTCTTTAAAGTCCTCGTTCATACAAGGCTGAAACATTAGCCGATACCTGAGTCCAATGTTTC